>NMUC01000116.1:0-44577 GCA_002319055.1 Knufia petricola | reverse complement strand
TGCTGGTATTTAGGATAGTTCGAATCTTGAGTTTTGCGTGTACTTCCACTGTGGCGCGACATTAAATAAGATTCATACTACTCTAAATACCAGCATCCGACCAAGTACACTTTGATTAACTGTCAACGTCTCACCTGAAGTTCCGGCAACACCGGATGCTGACCCTGCCAGAACAACGGTCCTTGACAGTAAAGCTTGGTCTGCTCGAACGAGTATACGAACAATTATGTACAAGCTGTACGCGCTGTTCTGCGCACAAACCAATGTGCTAGTCTACTCATAGCTGTACCGTTGATAACAAGGTGCACCAGCCGTGAACCTGCAAGCTTTCGTCACGTAATGGCCCGATCCGCCTCCTTGACCTATCCTGCATCAAGCACCAGAGCGTGGACCCTAACCTCTATCCTAGGAAAACGTCGAAGGTTTGAACTCCTCTCCCCACCGAAAGGATATACTGTAATACAATCCGAACTCACTCTAAGCTACGTCGGGTCCCTCTTCTTCTCCACCAGAGATGGTTTACAGCATATCTCTACTCCTGCTCACCCGACACGAGATTTCCACAAAACGCGGACGGCTCGTATTGCCTCTGTTGTCGCTGCAGACGTGACAGACAGCTGGTACGATGTGCCTTCCAGACACTAATGTCTCCTCTCGAATTGCACGAGTCAAGGCGCTTGTATTCGGTGTCTGCTGCTCGCTGTTGTAGCGTGCATCTCACCAAGATTCATGTGATGTATGGCTAGACTTATATGACTGGCAGTGATTTCTTGAATCTGAGTATAACGACTGGTTGATCGCACTGAGACAGACGGTTGTAGAAGAATGTCCATCGTCTAGGGCGGCTCGTACGGTGGTAGCACTGCAGTCACCCTCATTCGACTCGAAATCGTCGCTTCCGAGCTCAAGGTCCCAAGTCTGCAGGTTACTGCCTAGAATACCAGTGTTATCGGTAGCAATAGGGAATTTAGAACTTTACGTGTTTCGGATCCTGAGCACTCAAGGAGACACTGTAGTGATGGGCAGGCACACTGCACGGGCTTTGTTACTGCTCATGGGGATAAGAGAGTAAGTTAGTGAAACTGCTTGTTAAATTCGTGTCCATTTCAGCATTATGATCAACCCGAGATCAGTCACTCACTTGCAGTCGCCAAGTGTACGAATATCCCTGAAGGGCAGGGCTACCTGACACCAACGCTGTGCCAGCACTGTCGAATAAAATGATGGACGATTGGCCCCCAGGCTTCAGCGTCCGGTGGTTTAGTGCCCAATTACACCGCCATTGTAGCCTGCATTGTGACCTACATGTACGTCAATGCAAGATCTCTTCGTTACCTAGGTATGTAAAGGTGTCTTGGTCAAATCCTTAAAAACCACCTCAGCCAAAGCATCGAAGCTGGGTTGAGAGACGACGAGGACGAATGCTTGCCTATCGTGATGAGGTCATTGACTCCGATTGGTGGGTTGGCGGCGCCCTGGCCTGCCGGGGCCTGCTTCACAACCTCCCGCACATCCCCTCAACGATGACTGGCAACTCAGGAGTGACTTCAAACCGCGCCCATGCTCTGTAAACCGTCGTCGTCGCCACAGCTCCCGCCTCTTGTCGTCCGAAAGATGATAACGCCTACCTAACACGAATCCACACAGTTTTGCACGCACTTTCCGTCCTAGGCCTGCCTTTAAATAAGCCGTAATCCGTCGAGGTTATAGCGAGGCGCACTCCCGGCCCCTTCAGAAAAGTGCTACGAACAGCTAGGCCACATGAGCTACAATCTCTGGAAATACTTCTTCGATGATGATGTCGACAGTTTTCGGCAATATCTGGCACGAGCCACCTTCGATCGCAATGCGTCGAAGGCAGTGGGTGGCGCATATACTTCTGCCTTGAAAGTAGGAAGCCCTGGCCATCTGGCCACCTCGCCCAAGACGCCTCTCAAGTCGAGAAAAAGCGGCGCCAACGTCCCACTCAGTGGAGGAAGGAGTGCGCATGTCATCACAAGAGCCGATATCAATGCAAGAGACGGCTTTGGGAGAACCCTTCTGCATCACGCAGTCTCTTCGCGGAGTGAAAACGCGATCGAGTTCGTCAGGGTCCTTCTTGAAATACCCTTACTCGATTTGTATGTGCAGGATACTGAAAGTGGTTGGACAGCATTGCACAGAGCACTCTACTTTGGCAACATTGGCGCTGCGCAGGCACTGGTGGTCAAGGACATTCAAAATGCTACAGACTACACAACTAACGTCTCGCATACCAATGCAGGTGGTCTTGTGAAGATCAAAGACAACGAAGGCAACAGTCCCTTCGAAGTCTTCGGACTGACTACTGCCCCTCGAGATCTTCAGCAGCAAACCTCAAGCGCGTCCCTCGAGGCTGCAGAAACCACAAGTCTACAAAGCTTTGATATGGATGAAGGCACGAGTGGTAAGCTTCGCGAGGCTATACGACCGCTTACAGATCTACACGGCGACGAACTCTTTGCTTTCGGCAGTAATAAGAACATCACCTTGGGCTTAGGTGATGGCGATGACAGGACATACCCGGAACGCATCCATCTCGAACGTCCCGAGCATCTGTTGGAACGATTGTTTGAGGACTTCAAGGATCAGCGTCAGAGAGAATTCCTCAACGAGGACCTGATGAGTAATCTCGCCGAAATACAACAGCTTCCCGCCGTTATCATAAACAAGCCCATCATCATTCAAGACGTGGTCATGGCAAAGCTGCATACAGCAGTCCTTACAAATGACCCTATCTCCAATCTGCATATCTGTGGGTTTGGCCCTGGTGGACGGCTTGGTACCGGCGATGAGGCGACTCGATTCACTTTCGTATGCATTCAAGGCGGAGGACTGGCGAAGCGGAGAGTCTCTTCGATTGCACTCGGCCAAGATCACACCATCGCGATCTGCTCTTCTGGCGAAGTCTTTACCTGGGGAAGCAACAAATACGGCCAGCTTGGCTATGAATTGCCTGAAGTCCCTGCTCACGAAACGCCTCTGCAGCTCACACCCAGGCAAATCTATGGTCTCATTAAGAAAGAGCAGATAATTGGTGCTGCAGCTTCCTCACTGCATTCGGCGATCTATACATCGTCGGGACTTTACACCTTTGGCAAGAACGAAGGGCAACTCGGCCTGATGGACGCTGATGCTCGATCTCTCGAGACACAAGTTATTCCGCGTAGAGTTGGCGTTTCGATTCTGCAGTACGCGATCGAATCTGTGGCAGCTATAGATCGTGCAACAACGGTCCTCCTGGAGAACCACGATGTTATTGTCTTTACGCATTATGGCTGGACCAAGGTGTTGTTCCCTCTTGACTCATTCGGCAGTTCGATTGCTTCCGATGCATTCTTCACGCGTCACAAGCGCCAGACAAAGCACATATCCCGCATCACCACTGGCGGCAACACCATCTGTGCCATGACAAGCTATGGTGAGGTTTTTACCATTGACGTCCCTCGACATGCCGATTCTGTTCCCTCGAGCAAGTCGACAACGAACCCAAGCAAGGCCAGAAATGCCTTACCAACACCTGCAAAAGTATGGTCGATCCGAAAGGAGCACATGGCGGCACTTGACGCCGCGGTCGGCCAGGACGGTTCTGTCATTCTCTGCACTGCAGGTGGCACAGTCTGGAAGAAGGAAAAGCGTGCCAACATCAAGTCTGTCCACAGTGGTGTCGGCCACATGAAGACCAAGGACTACAAGTTTGTACGCGTACCAAACATCTTCGGTGCCATTGCCGTAAGAAGCAACTCGTATGGTGCTTTTACTGCTATTCGGAAAGACTGCGATGTCATGAAAGAACAAATCATCGTTGAGGCTCCAGCACTTTGGGATAACGTTTTCGATCTGCTTGCCTTCCGAGAATATGGTGAGATCACGGAGGATGAGGACGCTGAGGAGCCACAGCTGAGATTTTGGAAACCTGCTGTCAAAGGACCTTGCCCAGCTTTAATCAAGCGTGCATTGTTGACCAACCTCAACGCCGAAGAAGATTTTGCCCACGTGGCAAGGCGCTTTGAGCCTTTGTCGGCGTCTGATTACGATGTCTGGATCAGCTCGAACGTGACAGACGTTCGTCTACCCGTCCATAGCCTCGTGCTTAAAGCTAGAAGCAAGGTCCTACGTCGGGCATTAGCAGAATTTGCGGAAACTTACTATTTCTCCATCACTGACGTACTGTCAGTTGAGTACAACGCCGATGGTCAGATCCAGCTTCAGCTCAATGGTGCAGACTTCCTGACCATTGTTGATTTTGTGCTTTACCTGTACACGGATACCTTGGCGGATGTCTGGCGGTTCACATCCAAGGCACTGCATCTCGCCCCGCGATACCGGGCAATTCGAACAGAGCTCATGAAGATCGCTTCAGCGCTAGAGATGAAGCAGCTCGAGCGAGCTGTCAGGGTCATGGACGAGCCTGTAAAATGCCTGCGGGACGACTTTGAGTCCGCATTCCATGATTCCAACCTCTTCTCTGATGCAGATGTCGTCATTGACCTTGCAGATGGCGAGGAACGGTACGCACACAGCATCATGTTACAGTCAAGATGTCCATTTTTCGAAGGGTTGTTTCGAGGTCATACAGGTGGTATGTGGATGGCAGACAGGCGAGCTTCAGACGACCAAAGTCATGAGGCGATCCGTGTGGACCTCAAGCATGTCGACTCCGATGTCTTCGAGATCGTATTGCGCCACATCTATGCGGATACGGACGAAGAGCTGTTCGATGCCATCGTCAGCACAGATCTCGACAGCTTCATTGACCTCATCATCGATGTAATGGCAGTGGCGAACGAGCTTATGCTTGACCGTCTGGCAGCGGTCTGCCAAAAGGTTATAGGGCAGTTCATCAAACCTTGGAACATTTGCGGCCTCCTGAACACCATCGCCGAGTCGTCCGAGGTCCAGTTTAAACAAGCAGGGTTGGAGTACATTGGTCTAAACTTGGAAAACATGCTTGAGCAAAGGCTGCTAGAAGAGCTTGATGAGTACCTTTTGGAAGAACTGGATGAGATGGTGCAGTCAAATCAGCTAGCTTTCATGCCCATTGCGAGGAGTGGCCGAGCACTAGATTTGTTGCTCGAACAAGATCCGGCTCTGGCAGAACAACTCGCGCTAAGCACTCAACGACGCGTCGACTCCATGAGATTACCGACCAGGTACGTCGTAGAAGCTGTCAGGCCTAACACCGTCTCAAAGGCAACGAACGAGCTCAAGACCAATGGAACAACTGGTTTGAGCCCTGGAAAGCGAGGGGTGCTAAGCCCGGGCAAAGGGTCCCCTGCGGCTAGTCCTGCCGTCGGCCCCTCTGCAACCGTTGATGAGCTGCAGTTCGATATGGATGACGACAATGTGGCACGAGCGAAACCTAGGACAAGTCCAGGCATGTCGCCGCTACTAACCCCGAACGCTGACGGATCGGATCGACCACCTCTGACCCGTCTGAGCTCGTCTCAACTGTCGTATCCAGAAGAGGACCTCGGAGAGTCGAGCTTAGCAACCACTCCTCGGGTTTCAAGCATTACGAACAATTCGCGCATTTCTGCAGGGAAACAAGGATCGTCGCGAGCTGTGTGGGCTGCACCATCCCCTAGCGCTTCTAGCCTCGGTTTCAAGGACATCATGCTGCAAGACTCGTCACAGAAAGTATCGAGCCTAACGCAGTCTTTGCAAGATGCCGCTTTGTCATCCAAACAAGCAGCAGCAGCAGCAGCAGCGAAGTTGTCGCAGAAGGAGAGGAAGCGGCAACAGCACGAGCAAAAGCTCCAGGCTCAAGCACAAATGGCGGCCGAGGCTGAGCAAAAAGCAAGAGATGTGGACAAGTCAAAATCTGGGTCGGCCCCATCGCCATGGCAGAAAATTACGCCAAAACCGGCAGAGAAACCAACAAGACCTATTCTGGAACAAGCAACCACCTCGCCAGCTACGACAATCGCGCCATCACAAGACACGGCACAAACGAGAGACGCGAAGAGAACGGCACGAAAGGGTAAAGACAAGCAGCCACAGCCGAATCGAAGCGTCTCCTCGCCTGGCATGAGTGGTGCGTCCACTGCACCAGCTCCGCAAATCCAGTCGATCAGGCACACACCAGCTCCCACTCGATCCAGTTCCTGGCTTGATGCGAGAACGTCCATGGCCGATATCCTAGCACAACAACAGTATGAGAAACTTTCAATCAAGGAAATAGCAGCGAGGCGGTCGCTGCAAGAGATCCAACAAGAGCAAGAATTCCAGCAGTGGTGGGACAGCGAAAGCCGGCGAGTGCAGGAGGAGGAGGAGGCGGCGGCTGCAAACACGTCAGCAGTGAGCCGGCGGTCGAAGAGCGCTGGCAGGGGTAGGGGTGGCAAACAGAAGAAAGGACCTGAACGAGGGATCGCGAAGCCGAGCCAAGATAAACTTGCAGCAATACCGGTGGGAGAAGAATCTGGCGAGCCACGGCAGGCACGTGTGGACGGCCCAACACCAGCGCGAGGCAGACAGCCCAGAATGCGTGGAAGCTTTCGAGGCCGTGGTCGTGGAGCTGCCCAGGACCAGCAAGGATAGGTAGCATATACAGAAGACCGATGGTCATACCAAAAAAAAAAAAAGTGGTCAACAAATAGTCCAATGGAATGCAAGCGCACAAAGCACCAGTCTGACGAAAGATTTATTCAAGCTCATTTTCTTGGGCCCTTTTAGTAGAACTGTGCTACCACGGGGATAGCGATGCTGGTAGTGAAGCCTGGCTAGCGCTGGAGCTGACACGGCGGCCGAGGCAGCGACTCTGATCACGACACATGGCGATGAGGGCATTAGCATGCAACATGACTAGTCGAGATGGATTGTGGCACTGCAGACACGGTTGTGCGACAAGAGCCGAACTAACTGCACACGGCCTAGAGCGGGCCAGACGGCTGCTGCGTGTGTGGTAGGCAGGGTAAGTGGTTTATCAATCGACAGACCGCTAAATGCCCCGGCGGCAGTGTGGAGGATAGGAACAGGCAAAGTGCACGAGCAGGGCAGGTGGTTAGTCGTCGGGACTGCAGGAAGTGTAGCCGCGGCATGTCCGCCTCCACCGCAAGAGCAGAGGTGCAATCTGGCTGGAAGGAGCAATGGAAGATCGCGCGCAGACGATCTACTATAGCTGCCGAGTTTGGTCTGGCAAATGCAGGCCAAGGCATTCGACGATTTTTCGGTGCATTATTACAAGGCGGGAGGCAGTCGATCATGGTGAATGACAACGGCGGCCACATTCGTGCAATAATTACTAGGTGCTACGGTAACGTCCAGGCCATACAATGTGGGGAAAGCACGGGGATCCGAGCATGGAAGATCGATGGTCGATGATCGTTGGCTGCAGATAAAGCAGGCGTCGCACAGATCCGCGAGGCTAACAAGAGCTCTCCACCGGGGCGAGCTCGCACACCCGTCACGGTTGACAAGTCTTCATGCTCGGTTTCGAGGCTTCTGGGTACGAGTTTGCATGGGAGGTCTGTCAATTAGTGAGCTTCTGAAGCAGGTCAAGCTTGTCAACGTGCATGATGCTTTTGCGTATCTTGAGTCTCCAGGGATGCCCGCAGAGAGTAGTTGATGGTTGAATGGCCCGTTCTTATTGCTGGTGCTCAAGCTGCGGGTCGAGTTGGTGACTCTTGCATCTTCGGAGCGAGCGTAGTCGTGCATGCACCGA
This sequence comes from Knufia petricola, assembly GCA_002319055.1. NCBI lineage: Eukaryota > Fungi > Ascomycota > Eurotiomycetes > Chaetothyriales > Trichomeriaceae > Knufia > Knufia petricola. The sequence continues at coordinate 36,896 of NMUC01000116.1, read as the reverse complement.
GCACAATCTAACTGATTCACCTCTGCCAGCCTTGTGCTTCCTCTCGACTCTGTAGCCTGAGGACACCATTTCTTCCTTGCGAGTGTCGTGGCTTATCGGCGTGAGTGCCGCCTTGAAAGGTGGTCCTCTCGGAGGGAGCCAGTCAAAGACCGGTCAGTTGACTGTGCCTGGTGCACTTTGGATCAGCTGGGCCCACAGTGCTCGGGTACAGGCCAATCACACGACGGGCCTAGTCGAGCGTCATATGCACTTGGGGACCAGTCGTGGTGGTGAGTCGTGACTTGAGCACACCCATCACCCATCATCCATCGTCCATCGTCCACGTTCCCAACACTTATCATCTACCACCTTCCACCATGACTCAATCCTTCTTTTGATGTAACCAGCATCGAACGTACTGTCGCTTTCGTTCACGACTACCAACCATGAGTGGCTAGCCAGCATCCCAGCAGTATCTTGGGCCTCCCATAAGCCTCTCGCTCTCAGCCGGCACCATTGACTGCAGATAGCATGGATGGCTTCCAATACGACGACTCCAGTACACCAGCCCGTCGATCCTAGCTCTCATGCTCCCATTCGCATAGCATAAGTCACCATCCCAGCCAACCGCCCTTTGCACTCCTACACCACGCAGTAGGCCTATTCAACATGCACCAGCACCCCAGGCCGCCTCCCTCCTCGGCTTCACCCGCAACCTCAGAACAGACAAACCCGTACCGATCGAACAACCCGAGAGATCGAGACCGAGACCGAGACCGAGACCCAGAGCGAACCCCATCGACCCAGGCCTCGGGTTCTTCGGAGGACTTTGTTACCACTCGCCAGGAACCTGGCACCGCCGCCTCGATGCAACGACTAAACCAAGTCGTCCAGAACTTCCACACCAAGGCCGCTCTGATCATTCTGCACTCCCGAACCGACCTATCGCCCGCCTACTCGTCCAAAACCAACGAGAAGAGAGTCAACAAATGGTTCAACATCGAGCTTGACGAGACGGATGACTACCTGGAAGACATCAAGAGGTGGAAGCGCATAGATGTACAGACGGAGAAGCCGCCACCCCTCATCATCGAGGTCTACCTCACCACCGACACCCTTCCGCAAGGTCAGCGACTGGTCATTCTTGACGACGATCAGAAGAGATGGGACGTTTACAATGCTCTCGAGCCGAGGCACTCCTCCTCCTCGAGGGCAACGAGCACTCGACCCGAGAAGAGCAGGGAAATCCTGTTGGAACGATGGACCATCGAGCTGGGAGACACGAGCCAACCTATACCTTCCGACTTACCTGCCCTTCTGCCTCATGTCTACAAGAAGAGCATTGTTTTGTTCCGAGCTCTCTTCACCTACTGCAACTTCCTCCCAGCCTGGAAGCTGATCAGGAAGTTGGGTAAAAGTAGATCAACCATGGGCATGAAAGTGGGCTTTCGAATAGTCGACGGCGACCGGCTCGATAGTATCGCCCGCGCAGATAACCTGAACACCGCACTGTACGAATCACGCTCTCCTACCACCACAGACTACTCCTTCGGCTCAACAGACTCTCCTGCTGGTCCTTTCTCCGTCCATGTCAAGTATCGCTCGAATTCTGACTTCCGCGTCGACGACTCTGAGGAGCTGCTTAGCTCGAGATTCATCGGTGCCGACGACGACATCTTCAAACCATCGCTGCGAGATCGAACGGACGAGGCAACGCAGAGAGTCGGCTCGCTACCAACCGATCAGCGCAGGCATTTGATGGAGAGACCTGAACTTGGTCAGGCCTACGGCAGCCTATCTACCTTCCACCAAGCCGGCATCAACACAGCGACAAGCCCCATTTCAGCCCTCAGGGCACAGAAGGACTTGGGCGGCGATTCGCCTAGCCCTCAGCGACCTCTGCCTCAACAAGCTCAACCCAACCGACCCGCAGCTTCGCGGTCCAACACCACCACTAGAAGAAGCTCCTTCTCGCTGAATCCCTTTAAAGCCCCCACCCTCGCTGCCTCTCCTCTCGGTTCCTCTCCGCTTGGTGCTTCGCCGCGGCTTTCAACGAGAGCTGTACCTACGTTAGACTCTTTGCAAGAAGAAGGGACGCAAGCTACAACTGAACTTCGGACAGCCTCTGTGCGAAAGCCTTCGTCGACAGAGAACGCAACCGCCGTCTCTGCCTCCAGCTCACCAAGGCCGGCGCCTGTGCAAAGATTCCAGAGCAGTTTCAGCCACAGGAAAAATCGTTTGTCGGTCGACCGCACTGCAAACAAGACAGACGAAGACCAAACCAGCAGCGGCAAAGCTAGTGCTGCCTCATCAGGTCAGCCTGGTTCAGGTCTGATGACTGAAGCTGCTCGAGAAGGGAGTTCCGGCTCCATGCAGGCAGACGATGAGAACATTTCGGATTTCCTTAAATTGCTTGACCAGAAGAAAGACCTGCTTCATCCTGCTTCCAGCAGCGCCATCGAGTCATCTGCGAAAAGAACTGCCGCGGCTCTGAACAAGTTTCATAAGATGCGGGAATCAAATGCAGCTTTGTCCGAATCCATGTCGTCGTCTCTCGTGGTACCAAAACCATCAGCTTCGCCAGGTCGACAACTGCCAAGTCAGGCTACACTCTCGACATCTTCTTCACCTGGAGGCAAGCCCGTCTCACCGCACACGCCACATACTCCCTTTGCACCATCCCGCCTCAGTGCGGCCTACAGTCACGATGACGCCGTGAAAGAGGCATTGCGGAACGATGGTGCCGCTTCGCCTGATGAGCAAGACGCTAATCCTGTTCAAATAGAGGCCAATCCTGGGGCGATCCCAATACCCAGTTCGCCTACTGCTTTTAAACCAGCATACCGACGATCAAGCTCTGCTCAGGGGTTGCCTCTATCACCGGAAGACGACATAGGGGATCTGTATGGCATGCGTAGTGCTAGCATGGGAGCGAAGATTAAGCCACAACCTTCTCTAGCCAACAACTCGAAACCACTTGATGTCTCATCATCGAAAAAAGACGCCGAATCAGACAGTCGGATCACGGCCCCCGATGTCTCCGACTCCGGCTCGAATCGATCGTCCTTGCCGTATCGATCACGGTTTGCTCGCAGTGGCGCCGCTGTCAGAGGGGCTTCGCATGCTTCACCAATGCAAGGTTCGTCTCCGAGCATTGGCGCGACTGGTGCAAGCGTGGAAAAGACAGGTGATAGTGGCTCTGCAAGCGGAAGCTGGGGAAGAGGCGGTCGCACACAAGGTTCGACTCGGCCAGAAGGCAAGACTGGCGAGGACGACGATGACTTGCCGTTCCTAATGGACGCAAGTACGAAGATGTGAGCAAAGACAAAAGAAGATGAAGGGCCACAATGTAGAGGATGGATGTTATGGGCTTCGACTTGGACGACGACACGGCGTTACAGGCATGTTATTCGGGCTGGGTAGGCTCGTTCAGCTTCTATACCTGTTTTAGCGGCTCAATGGGACTATGTTGGGAGTATTTTTTTGTCGTACAGATTGTGAAGCTTAGCAATGCTTTTGGGTTCGGACTCGGGTTCAGAAGGTTTTGTAGCATATACGACTCTGAACCTACTTATGGATGGGAGTTTGGTATCTGGCGGGATGGGTCTGGATGCCACACGTTAATTTAGTGTGATAGATAAGGTCAATTCGGTCAGCCGACAGACTATACGAGATCAATGCGCAGGCTTTTGTGTTTGCGGTTATGGTCTTGCTTCAGTGGTGCTATGAGAGGTTGATTATGCTGTTCTTGCTCTTACGTTGACTCGGATCATGTTTGTCTTTCGCATGTTGCTTGACATACAGTCTCGACTTTTGTTCCCGGGGTCGTGAGGTCTTTCCTGCCTTACTTACCTATGTCCTAGTCGAATGCATTTCTGGTCTGCTTTCGTGAAGACGATGATCTCAGGTTTGCCCTAGAAACGACTCGTCGCTGGCCCCTTCTTCAACTGCAAGTCGTGTCGCCATGAGATGTTATGGGCAACGAATGGCCTGCCTGCTTCCTGGGTGCTGTGAGCTACGTCTTTAGAAGCAGCGCGTTCTGTTGAGACTCTGATATAAGGTCTTCGCGGACCGGGTACTGTGTCATTGCGAGGTCACGGAATAGACCCCCTTTCGTGCAGCGCTGTGCCGGGGAGGTGTTACGAGATCGGTCCCGTGTCTCCCTTCCCAACGTACGAATTTTCAAAACGTGATCGATGCGTGAGTGACGCCCACGTTCGACACGCAACGAAAGTGAATGCAAAAAAGCACGCGATCCTTCGGAGGAAGTCGGCCATAACGCAAAAAGAAACGGGGCTGAACTGGGATTTGAACCCAGGACCTCTTACATTCAGAATATTCTCTGGGAGACCCAAAGCAAGAATTCTACCACCTGAAATGAATTGTTAGATAAACTTATGTTGAGTATCGACTGTTGCACATACTGAACTATCCAGCCGGTCGAGAGCAGCTTGTGGGCTGTTGTGGACAAAAGTTCCGAATATTCAAATTATCAATAATGAATTTTTATAGGGTAATGCGCCGCTGGGACTGTGCGCCTGGGCTTCGTTCTTGTCCGCGGAGCGGAGGGCTCGATTTCGAACTAATTAGCTTAGTGGTTCTTAAAGCTGGGGTCCTCCTCGTGCTCGACCACCAGGGCCTGTTAGTTTAGGCTGGCTAAAGTTTACTCAGCCAATGAAATAGCACACACTCTGTGATTTGGGACTCTAGTCAAACTGACAAGAATACCCCATATATCGTCTTCATTTGAGAACCGCGGCAGTAGGAGAAGGTTTTTCGGCTTGAACTTCGGTGCCATGGGCAGGCAGATTAACTCTGGTAGGGGTCTTGTCGGGAACAGTATGACTCAGGATTGCTCATCGACGAACAAGAGGAAAACAACAGAGAATAACGTAATGAGAACCAGAGACAAGTCGACAGAAGCCGTTGAAGAGATAGAGAAAACGATCAGGTGGGCTTTCAGCTGCTGTAGCAATTGCAAGCCAGTTCGTCAAACCGTGCTTTTCGTTCAGCAGGTATTTGTACATTGAATTAGCTTGGTGCACTCCTCAGGTCCATCAAATACCAAGGTCCATCGACAACTCAGACTGCTCGGGAGTTTCCGTGATGAGACTGGCTGGGATCTATCCCAGACGCTGTAGTTGACCGCAGTCAAGTAAGCAGAAAACTCTGAACACAAGCAGGAGCCGACGCGGAAGCAAGAATGGGACCAGAAGAAGCCGGAGAATCAGAGGCAGCATGCTGTGTATATGAGTCTTTATGTTCGAAGTGCTCAGATGCATCCCAGTATTTGTCATTCTCAATTTCTTCGCCTTGGTGGGATCCGGACCTGGTACATATGCCATGTTGGCGTCTAGAAGAGAATGTGCCCGGGACTTCAGGAAGGTAAAGGCGAAGCTTGACGAGGGTAATGGTGTAATGTTACAGCAGCAACAAACGCTGACGAGTAGTTGGAATTTGCAAGTAAGAATTACAATTGATGAGAGAAACAAGAGAGCAGGCAAGGGAACGTGGGACCACCGCAGAATGATCGAAATGTGAACCATTGAATTTTGGAAGGAACGTAAGAAAAGCGTTGCTGAGGCAGGCGCGATGGCAGTTTCCACCACGTCATTTCGAATCTCTATGTACGCATGGGAAGGAGCGTTGCAGAAGGCGTACCGCAAAACAATCGCTGTCATCGGCGACCTAAATGTTGTGTCTGAGGTCCTCCTCGCACCTGAAACTTCCAGCACAACCGCACTTGAGAGCAACACATGCATACAGTGGGCCTAGTATCAAGAAGATAGCCACCGTCCAATGTCAGATTCCACCTGTTGAAAGTGCTTCGATTATCCGATCGACAGGCGATCTTCCACTCATACCAACGATCAAGCCAAACCGATGTCGAAAAACGCCCAATGTCATCCATCATCGAGCCTGCCTGTCAGGTTGTAAGGAAACCGTCACGCTGAACATGGCTCTTCACCCAATCTTTGGAGTCTCAGAAATCAATTCTACTCGACCTTCGCTTCCTCCTAACTCACTGTACTCACTACTGCTGCTATGCGGTAGCTCCGTGACATGTGCAGTGGTGTATCCATGCATACCTGGCGCCTTGAATGCACCATTTGAGCTCATCAGGTGGTAAGTAGGAGGTGTGGACTGCATCCGGCGCTGCTGCGACTCGAGTTGCTTCTGGAAACTTTCTTCAACCTCTGCAGTTTGAGTCTCCATTGTGGTAAGAGCGGCGCGTGTCCCTGTTAGCTCGGCTCTGGTTTGTTTTCTACTGCGCAGGGCAAACGCAAGGGCAAGTAGAGCACCGATCAGGGCTGCGCCGAGGATGCCTCCGAGAGTGCCGCCTACGAGGGCGGTGTTGTCGGTTGGACAGAGAGATGCGTCAAAAGCAGAACTGGAGTTCGATGAGGGCGATCCGCTTTCCGCGGCGGGCGCCTCGGTCGTGACATTGTAGGTTGTGTTAACTGCTGCTGTTGAGCCGGGGAGGAGAAGGTTGCCGATGTGAGAGGTCGAGATCATTGATGCATTATTGCTGCAACAGTTATCGTTGTCTGAGGCTGCGCGGCAGCAGAATTGTCCTGGCGAGCACTGCAGGACCGACCATGAGTATTCATTGCCCACTAAGAAACTAGTCAGCATGCTGATCTGTAGTAATTCCGAGGTAGGAAGGAGACTACATACTGAAGCTGCATAGTTTAGCACATCCATCTGCTTTACCGGTCTGGTCTGTACATCCGTTGATGTACAGGAACCCAGCGTACCACCCCGATGTGGACTGGCATAGGCCGGAATCCATGCAAAGATCGTTCTGCTGGTTCGCTCCTTGTGTGCCGTTCAACATGCAGCACGCGCTGCTTTCTGCTTGCGGGTAACATGGCTGATATCGAGAGTCCAGGACTTGACCGTCCATACTGTAACATGTTTTTGCTGAGACTTGCTGGGCGACGGTGCCCAGAACTATCAGAGAAAGAAATGTTTTCATTGTTGCTGGGTTAGTCGCCTAGAGTGTAAGGAACTGACGGATCGTGAAAGGAGGTGAGTGTTCAAAAATGCGCATCGAGGACAATGGAAGGATGAGACTCAAGGTCGTGGTCGAAGTGTCTAATGGAAAGACAATATCATGAATTCTGCGACTCTGCCTTGGGGCAGGCAGACGATGATATCGGTCGAGTCCTTGAAGGCGTGGCCAGGGTAGTCGTAGCTCGACCATCAGCCCTAGGGTCGGAAAATTACTTCGCTTGCCGATTGACTGGTTCAGACTGGGTCCAGATACTTCGCTACATGTTAGCTCGCAGGGGCTCTAAGTGAAGGATTGAAACGCACGGCTGGATCGACATCGAGGGCCTTGTGTTTCATTTAAAGTTGGCTGGTCATGTTTCGAATACAGCTCGGGGGCCATTAATATCGGCTTCAAGACCAGCTGAGACTTGAGCACTTGGCCTGCTCTACCTGGATGGAACAGAAGCTCATATGATGGACCTACAACGTCGTTAGGATCCAATGGAGAGGTGTAGAATGCAATAGTGGATGTTGGACCAAAGCTGTTGTTGGTTTCGTGGTGCCAGCTTGATGGTAGCCTACCGGAACTTTACGGTGCACTCCACAGTCAAGCCCTGGTTGTAAATCCAATTACCGTATTCTCAGATTGCAGGATATCTACTCCCCATTGGCACAGTTGCCCTTACTTTGGTTATTCAGGTAGATCAAGCTTCTGATCCCGGCTTGGCTCCTGCTACAAACCATACTCAATTCCTGATCACGAGATGCAACCTACCTTCTCGTCACAAGGTAGCCCGCAACCATATCTTGGGACTGTTGTACTGAGTGCTCGGGGTGAGGATCATGCAGGTCACAGTGTTCATCCGTCGACTTTACATCGTATTAGTCAGAAGATGACAATCGCTTTCACCGTCCCATGACACTGGTACTCATTCAGTATAGCATCTGCCATTCACTTCTGACAAGCATCCTGTGGCGGTATCTGTTTGCCCAGAAGACTAGAACGAAAAGTGAAACGAAGCTTGTGATGCACGGCGCAAAATATTGCCCGAATTTTTTGGCCCCCAAGGCTCGGGGCGATCCTCTGATCTTCGAACCATCGGTCATCTGGACCAGAGACGTTTCAAGTCGAACCGCATTCACGTACCGTTCTACATGGCTCGACAATCAACAAGGACAGGATGTAGATTAGAGGACCTGGTCAAGGTTGTTACTTGCAAGACTTACACGGTTGTTCTATCCATTAGTGAGTGAGGTCTAATTAGAATGCCGTAAGGCATTAGAGCTACCTACAGGCCTCGACCGTAAACAGCAAAAAGCCTTGTAATAACGGATCTGCTATTTCTGGGGTTGTAGAGGTTGAAGACAATAGCGTTTGGTGGTTTTGAGGGCACACCAGTATCGAAAGAAGGCAACTAGGCGACCCGGAAGCCTAGAGCCAAGACATAATTATCTTCTCAAACAGCCATTTATGCGACCCACTATTCCACAGCTTTTTGTTGTCCATCGTTAAGGCCTGGACAGGCAGGACGAACATGGCCCGCTTTTCTCCATACCGTCGTTGCTTAGTATCGCGCCTTGTATGCTGCGTCCGCCATTCCCCAGCAATCTCTCTAGTGACGACCCTGTGTCAGCTTCAGGTAAAATCACCGTGTGGTATCGAACCGCAAACCCGGTACCCAAGCTATATCCAGCAGATTTTAAAATTCATGCTGAAGGAGTAAAGCTATTGAGAATGGTACATATGCCTTTCTATATTGTATAGATATCCAATTTGTTTGAAGCGTATCTTTGTACTCCACTCCTCACTATTTTGCTCATCCAACGGCTATCTCAGTATGCGGTCCATAATTGCTATTTCAGTTCTTGCTTTACCGTTGCTCACATCAGCCTGGCTTCCGGGCGAGCACAAACAGATCTTCTCGCAAGATGGAATCGACCTGTTCAATCGCAGCAGTCTCTATGAGCATGGTCTGACGAAGCGTACTCCGGACCTTCCAACAATCGACAATCAAGTCAAAGTTCGTGGTGTCAATCTAGGCTCATACTTCGTTGTGGAGAACTGGATGGCAAGCATTGTCTTCTCTGGCTTCAAATGCACAAAGACTTCGGAGTTTGATTGTGTCTCGAGTCTGAATAACCAGCCAACAGCCAACAGCGACTTCCAAAGTCACTGGCAATCATGGATCAAAGCGGACGACTTCAAGAAGATGGCTAGTCTTGGACTGAATACTGTCAGGATACCTGTCGGATACTGGTTTCTCGAGAGCATAGTGGACTCCAGTGAACATTTTCCACAAGGAGGCGAGAAGTACCTCGATCAGGCGGTACAGTGGGCAAAAGATGCTGGCTTGTACGTGATAATCGAGCTTCATGGAGCGCCAGGTGCGCAGGCCACGGATCCATTCACTGGCCAGCTCAACCCGTCGCCTGGCTTCTTCGATACCTACAACTACGACCGAGCTTGTCAGTGGCTCGAATGGGTCACCAACAAGGTCCACAGCAACCCGTCGTACTCGACTGTCGGCATGATCGGCTTGGTGAACGAGCCTGTTCGCATCGGCGATTCTCGGTATCCAAACGCAAAATCGCAGACCGACTCAATGCGCAAAGATTATTATCCCAAAGCCTGGACAACTATTCGCAACAAGGAGGATAGCTTGAACGTAGCGAAGGACCAGCAGGTCCATATCCAGATGATGGCCAAAGCCTGGGGCTCTGGTGATCCAAATCAGTATCTCCCTGACCAGACCTTTTGGCATGCTGCATACGACGACCATGTGTATGTCAAGTACAGCAGTGCAAAAGTGTCCCACCAAGGGTATCTCGACTTCTCTTGCGGAGAAAACCTTAGCGGCAATTCGCCCGTGATTGTTGGTGAATGGTCATTGTCGGTCAATAGTGGTGTTGAACACGATAGTGGTTGGGATCCAAAGAACGCCGCCAACCAGGACTTCTACAAGAAATGGTTTGCTGCGCAGGTCATGGCGTACGAGAAAGGCCAGAGCATCGGTTGGACTTTCTGGTCGTGGTCGACTTCCGGCTTGAACGACCCGAGATGGGACTATCAAAAAGGTGTTGATGCCGGAATTATCTTAAGCAACATTGATGATGCTTATACCATTGGCGCATGCTCGTAACCGACGTCCAAAGCATGATAGAAGTATACAGGCTCGCCTGCCCACCTAATCAAATGTGATCTTCTTGCCCGTAAAGCTGCCTGGACCTGCACTTGCGCTTTCCATCTTTCTCTTTCTTGCGGCTTCCCACGATGGATGTAGCTTCTCGCTCTTTCCCGCAGACTCACTCTTGCCACTTCGTGCTTTTGCACCGAGTGGGGCAGAGTTTCCTCCTGTGCTCTTGCTGAAGCGGTTTGCGTCTCTGGCGATGCCACTTCTCCTCTCAGATCTGTTAGGTGGTCTCGCACCTCGCCCGCCCTTGCTGACTCTCTCGGGGGGTGCGCTGACCGCACCTCGCTTTGGATCCCATCCGTCCTTTATGTTTCTACCCTTGGTTTCTGTCCTGCCACTTGCAATAAATCTCTGCCGATCACCATGCACACCTTCAGCACCATTCACCTTCAGCAAATGCTTAGCCTTGGCACCGTGCTTCTTCTCCGCAATGGCCTGTCTCGCGCGTTGTCCTCGGCGGTTCTTTCTTGGCTGTGCGGCTGCTGCTGCGAATGCCTTATCAGCATCATAGCCATTAGGTCCATCGTCGTCGTCTGCCTCGGAGCCCGAGTAGTAGCCACCATGCATTAGGGAGGGGAGGAAAGAAGTATTTGCGCTCAACGACGGCGTCGGTTGAGCAGAGTTCGATTTCAACTCTTGCATGTCGATCTCATCATCTGATCCAGAAAGAAGTGAGACTTCTTCATCTTCGTTCGGCTCGTCTTCATCGGTCGTAATCTCCATTGGATCCTGATCTCTGTCGTGGTCCTGGCCATTAATCTTGATTTCGTTATCTGGTACATCTTCGTCGTCAGAAGACTCTGCGAGTCTTGAGTCGTAAGCTTCCATAAGCTCATCCTCGTCTTGGGCCTCTGCTGAAGCAGCTTCTCCATTGACGTCAGAGAAACCCTCAAAGTCATCTTCGGCATCAGATGCTGACTGCACCATAGAATCGGTCTTTGCCCTTTTGGAGTCTGCAATCTCAAGATGCTTGTTCTCCTCAACTGTCGCACCGGGCGGCCTGTCTGCTCCGACCACTTCCCTAATGCCTTTCATGATACCAGGCAGAACCTCGCTTACGGGATTCGACTTGAATAGCCTTCCAAGAACATTTCCTTCAGCAACATTCCCACTCGGCTTGATCTTGTACCCTGCAAACAGCGTCTGAAATGCCTCAGCCTCAGCTATCCGCTTCGTCCTCACGCACTGCTTGAGCAAGTAATTTCTTGCAACCTTACGCTCATTAAATCCTCTCAAGACCTGAATCTCAGCTTCTAGCCTCTCTAACTTGGACTTGTCACTACCGGCCTGCTTGGTGCGCCTTGCCATCTTCTGACGGTCGAAGCCTCGCGCAAGCTTGAGTTGGGCTGTGAGCTGTGATACGCCATTCTCGAAGCGGACCTTTAGGCGTGAAACTTTGATACGAATTGCTTGATTTTGTATTTTCGAGATCTCACTCTCAATCTCCTCTTCGCGCTTGCGCTTCGGCATGATGGTCTTTGTTCGCAATGTCTTGACTGTCCAAGGACGAGAATGCCTCAGCAGATTTGGAGAAATTTTGTTAATTGTGAAGGTTCGGCTTTAACCGGCGCTAAGACGCGGACGCGTGCCTGACGTATGGTCGGAGCTTTTAGCGAAGAGTGAGCTTCTGAGTTCGCCGCGCTCCTCCACACCTTGTTTAAGGCGCAATATCTGATTCCGTGTCTTTTGTGAACACTGCCTGCGCAGTGACTAAAAATTCCGAGCCTAGCTGTGCAAGCACGATCAATCGCGATGCAGACACGACGAAATGTGGTAAGGCTGGCTAGGCCTCAGGCGCGTTCGGGGCTTGCATTGCTCCCCGTGGTGATTGGTTGCCTAAGAATAGCTATCGTTACCAGCCAGCACAGCGTGCTTGGCTCGTGTACTTTTGTATCCCTACCTAGCTGACAAGGCAGATGTCGCCTTCTGCTGCGCCTGCTCTCTTCACGTTTAAGACATCATTGTGCAACCAGCCGTCCCAAATCTATCAGTTTCGTGACATATTTGTCCCCATCAGCGCTAACTGAAAGGTTCACACGTTCTTGACGATTGCATTACCAATCATGGCAGGAACAGGCACTAGAATCACGCTTTTGATCTTCTCAGCGCTCGGCTTCTGGACTTTATGGGGCTTCCCAGCGAAGAACAACCTCCTACACTTCCTGGGAGAGCTTTCCGAGCCTGGCGCATCGATTCCTGGACCAACATACTACCCAATGAAGCAGAAGTTCACAAGGGTTGCACGTTTGGACAAGCAATTGACGACGCTCGTTGGCTTCTTCTACACCGCGGTTGACGGCAACAGGATCGACATCTCGCTGAGCTTCCTCAATCTGGGGAGTCAAGTGCTTGCTGCATGGATCTTGATCACCACTGAGAGCTACCGGGCAGGGAACAAAGGCGGCTTTTTCATTACATCGTAGGTAAGTCGTTTGGCACACTGAGTACTGGACTAACGTGAGCAGAACTACTCTTTTCGGACTCTCTGTTGTCGTTGTAGGTTATGCCTGCGTTGCGCCAATCTGGTTTGCGTTCCACCTCTGGACCTCAAAAGTAGTATCGAACCCACGCGACTGGAACATCATCCTCGACCAGCCGATCAAGCTCGCTATAGCACCAGTAGCGACACTCATCGGGTTTGGCATCCCGTCAGCAGTCATGGCTCTCCCTGCCCCAACAGTCATATCGTTTGGTACCAAGCTTAATTGGTTGGCCGTGCAGCAAGGTTGGCCGATTTGGATCTACCTTGCGCAGAAATTACTAGAATCGTTCGTGGCGTGGTTCCGGTCAATGGTGAGCATGCGGACCGAGAAACAGAAACGAGCAGAAACAGCTAAATACATGCGTCGTGCTTACTTACTCGCTCTGGGGACCTCTGCCGGCGCACATCTGCTTTATACCGGTCTTGGACTTGCGGCTTACTACCTACCTGGTGTGCTGAGTACAAAGCTGCAGGTCCAGCTTCAGCCGGAGAACTTCTTCGTCCCGCCCAATCCCTTTGGCGACGAGAAGGCTACGACGCTATCGAATGGAGCATTGTGGTTCTTGCAGTGGGATCTAATTATTGGCGTGCTTGCGACCATGATCTGGGGCGTAGCTGTCGAGCTATCTGCGAGTGGGAAGCAGCATGGTCTTGGTGCTTGGATGAAGGCTTTGGTCGAGTATGGCGCTATTGCAGCCGTTGTCGGTCCTAGCGGTGCTGCCGTTGTTGCTGTTTGGAGACGGGATGAGCGAGTCCTGAAGACGAAAGGAGAATAGGCTGTTCCAATGACAAGGTTCAAAGGATTTGGAGCATGTGGGTGCACAGGGGCGAAAGCCTCGGGACCCTTGCATACCGTGACATATGAATGTGACGCGGTTCTAAAAAGAAGGGGTAGAACCCGGACACTTAGCTTTTACAAGCATGTGGTGGATGCAATACTTAGGAAATGGAGGTAGAACTAGAACCGAAGCATCTGAGGACCGTCAATGCTTAGTGTCAAAGCAGTTCAGCTACTTGTAGTTGCGTTGTACTGGCTGAGCGTCAGTAGGAGGTGAAAAGAACTACAAGACTGCTTGTTGTGCACTGCTAGATGCGCGAGGACGCCGCGCGTCAAGTGGGCACTTCCCATCCCAGCGGTGCCGAGAAGCCCAGAAATGCTTGTTTAGTAGCCAAATTTAGCGCCCGAAAGATCAAGGTGGGGACAACGACAAAACACTCAAGAACGCGTTGGCACATCAGCGTGTCTGTCTTTATTATGGTGGACAATGTTTGCTAATAGCGAAACCTGGCTCCTGAGCTACTACCGACTATGCAGAGAAGGCCATGCAAATGGAAGACGACGCAGAAAAAGGGTCCTGGAGTTCTGTGATGAAACTAAGTCGAGCAAGAGATGACGACGCGTCTTCTACACCTCATGATCGACTTTCTAGACCAGGCTTCTAAGCCGAAAGCTGAAACGATTTTAGCAGAAACTTTTGTCTGTTGCCGGATACCCAATAGCACCGTCGCCTTTGGTACCATTGTGCTTGGTCAGCCGCCGCGCCATGCTGGACGTGGACTGAAACGAAAACTAACTTGCCGCCCGAGGTGAAATGTCCTACGAGCATATCCACAAGAACATGCTTACATGCAGCATCTACTTCGACCCACCATAGAGAATCTGTCACTGTTGACCTTCTCATCGTAGACATACTAATCTTACTACCATGTTACTACACATTCTCCCGCTGCTGGCAGCGGCGGCACCACTTACTGCAGCTTCAGCAGGCTACCTTCATCTCGATGTCTCCAAGCGAGCGCCCTCGAAACCCTCCCTCGTACGCCGAGCGCAGAGCTTCCAAGCTCCTGTGACGCAGGACGAAGGTATCGAATACCTAATCAACATCACAGTGGGAACGCCGCCACAAAACATGGCAGTCACCCTCGACACCGGATCTTCTGATTTGTGGATTCCGTCGGTATCCTCACGACCATGCGAGGAAGGGCTTTGCGACGGTGGCGAATTTGACCCCTCAAAATCAAGTACATACAACGTTATCCAACAGGGAGGATTCAGCATTACCTACGCTGCTGCAGGCGATAGTGATGAGGGAAATTGGGTAGAAGAGAGCATCACCGTTGGTGGGAGTAAAACAATCAATAACACCATAATCGGCGTGGCCCTCAATGGCGCAGATTATCATGGTGTGCTAGGCTTGGGCTACGACACGAACGAAGCAGAGGCCAGCTTCTCCAGCAACGGGTCATACCAGAGTGTGCTCGACCATATGGTCAGCGAAGGTCTCATTAACAGGAGGGCATACAGTCTGTACCTGAACGAGCTAAATGAGACGACGGGATCGGTATGTTTTGGCTGTATCGATTCCACAAAATATACCGGCGACCTCGTTGCTCTTCCACTACAGCAGAGTGCCTCCAATTCATATTATGAGACTACGACTGATACGAAGCCCAGCGTCTTCTACGTCACTTTGACTGGCGTCTCATTCATCGATTCCACGGGTGCAGAGACTACGCTCTCTCCTGAAGGTTACTCTCAATCTGCGCTTTTGGATTCTGGCACATCCGAGGTCCTCATCAACAACGATATTCTGACGGGTCTCGCCAACGGTCTCGGAGCTGTCTATGTTGGTGGTGATTATGAGGAGTACATTGTGCCATGCTCCTACTCCAACACAAATGCCAGCATCAGATACACCTTTGGTGGACAGGGTGGACCGTCAGTTGATGTGCCGCTCTCCGAGATGATCTACGGCCAGATCGTCCCGCCGGAAGATATGGCTGGTCACAGCTCTGGTGGCTGCGATATGGGCGTGATAGGACCGACCGACGGCTCGATCGTCTTAGGTGACACCTTTCTCCGTAATGCTTATGTCGTTTACGATCTTGACAACTACCAAGTTGCCATTGCACAAGCAAAAGGTGGTCAAGGAAGCACGAGCAGCATTGAAATTATCCCTACAGGTGCTTCCCTCCCAGGCGTCTCAAGCACCGCGACAGCTACCGGTACACAGCTCGACTACGCACAGGCTACGGCTGAGGCGACTGGTGTCCCTGAAGTATATGGCAACACAGTTACAGCAGGCACAGCTACCTTCCAGCTTGGTATTTCTGCTACTGCCTCTAACGCTACACCAAGTCCAACGACTGCGTCTAGCTCTGGCTCGGGCTCGGGCTCTGGATCTGGATCCGGATCCGGGTCTTCAGGAAGTTCTTCGTCGGGCTTGGCTGCCTTTGTCACGCCTGCGCCTCAAGCTGCTTTCTTGGGCGCCGCTGGCGTTGTGGCAGGTGCACTCTTGTTGTAGAAGCAAAGATGACCGACCTATGCATCGAAACGCATGAATAGACCATTATGCAGAAACGAAGCGATGTGTTCATATAGATACCTTTGCAGACCGATCTTCTATTAGGAAAATTCCACGGTGTTTGAAACAAAGGCGAATCGTGCCTGACATGGTACTGAAGTGACGGAAACACAAAAATCACGTGCTTTGTACCTGCCCAATGACGTACGAGCGTCGCGAAAGTCATGGAATTCGTATTCGTACCTGCTTTCAGGTTATCTGTACCATTACAACCAATTCGGCGCATCAGTGACTTACTTTTGCCTTGGATGCTAGAGAAAACAATGCCACGCGATTAATGCCTCGTGCGCGCGGGGGTCCAACAAAGATACCGATGCCCAGAAGGAAGAATGCCTCAACAGGTACGAAGAGCCAGAAGGCGCCAACGCGTCGATCGGCGCGTCGCGCAGCGGCCCAAGAACAAGACGTTCCGGACATTTATCAGGAGATGCTAGTTGAGGCCTACCACAACAATCCTGATGACTTTGCGCCCAGTCTTAGACCCGCCAAGCGAAGAAAAGTTGAGCAAGAGGCAGCTGTCGAGCATGAGACCTCTGGTCCAGGTGAAATCGAGCCTGCAACGCCACTAGCATCGTCGCCACCGCTAGAGCGTTCACGTTCGCCCATTCCAATCCCAACACCACCGCAACAGGTCGTGTTCAATAACGACATCTCCGATTCAGAAGATGACTCAGACGTCGAATTCGAAGATGTGGAGATCGGCCGCCAATCAAGTGTCGAGGCTGGCAATGCTACGGACGATCAAGCAGAGCCCAGGACGCTTCGTATTGACCTCTCTGCGTCTTCAGTAACGCCACAGAAGTTGGTCCAACGCCGAAAGCCGGTCTCGAAAGCAGAGCGTGACTTTCGCCTAGACGTCCATAAATGGCATTTGCTGACGCTACTCGTCCATATCGCGACAAGGAACAAATGGTGTGATGATGAACGCGTCCAGAAAACGTTGAAGCCGCTCGTGAGTCGGAAGTTGATCAGTAACCTTCATTTGCCCGAGACACGGACGCAGGCGGAACGCAAGTATGCTTTTGAAAGGGCGATTGGGGAGGTTTGTGAAATTTGGCGAGCGACATGGAAGGTGACTTCCAGGGGCATTAGGAGGGCGATGTGGAAGGAAACAATTGACATGGCTAAGGAAGTAGAAGATGCCGAAGATCCTGTTGATTTCGACGATTTCAGAGATGCTGCGGAGCAGTGTTCCGGCAGCCGAGATCTCGGTGCGCAGATGTTTTGTGCTTTGCTAAGAAGTGTAGCTGTTGAAACGAGGGTCGTGTGTTCGTTGCAGGTATTACCCTTTTCCAGAGTCGCAAAGGGAGAAACGCCACAGAAAGCCCCTCCAGCATATATCGCAGCCGGAAACCAAGATTATGGCACGAGTCAACCTAGCGCGACTTCCCGCCGGAAGAAGAAGCAAAAGAAAATTGTTGACTCGCCGTATCCTATATGGTGGGTGGAGGTCTTCAGTCCTGCAATTACCCAGTGGATTCCACTCGACCCGGTAGTGAGAGATACGATAAATAAGCCCAGAACAGGATTTGAGCCCCCAGCGTCGGACAGCTTCAACAACATGTCTTATGTCATCGCGTTCGAGGAAGACGGGACCGCAAAGGATGTCACCAGACGGTATACGAGCATGTATAATGCCAAGACCCGCAAGACTAGAGTCGAAAGCACAAAAGGCGGCCAGAAATGGTACGAGGTTATTATGCACGTATTCGACAAAAAGATACCAGAGACGAGAGATGAGATTGAAAACGCAGCGTTAGCACGACGCGTACAATTGGAAGGTATGCCAAAGAACGTACAGGACTTCAAGGACCACCCTGTTTACGTGCTTGAACGGCATCTGCGAAGCAACGAAGTTATTCATCCACAGCGCGAATCCGGAAAATTCACCGTGGGGAGTGGCAAGAACCAGAAAGTCGAAAGCGTGTATAGACGGGAGGATGTACATGCATGCCGGAGTGCGGATGGCTGGTATAGGAGAGGAAGGGACGTCAGGATCGGTGAGCAGCCACTCAAACGCGTTGTCCAAAGGAAGAAGCGGTCTGCTAGTGTGCAGTTTGAAGAGGAGGACGACGAGGCTGAAGGGGACGGTGTGGCTCTTTACGCCGAGTTTCAGACTGATGTCTATATACCACCACCGGTAGTCGATGGTCGAGTACCAAGAAATGGATACGGGAACCTGGACGTGTATGTCCAGAGTATGATACCAGCGGGCGGTGTGCATGTCCGGCATCCACTTGCAGCACAAGCGACAAAAGTACTGGGCATCGATGCAGCGGAGGCAGTGACAGGGTTCAAGTTCAAGGGCCGACAAGGCACAGCTATCGTCGACGGTGTTGTCGTTGATGCACGATTCACCGCTGCTATGCTAACCACCATAGCTTCGCTGGAAGACGAAATGGCAAAGGAAGTCGATGCTCAGAGGACATCCATCATGCTCAACGTGTGGAAGAAGATGCATGCTGTTCTCAGGGTGAGGCAAAAGGTCCATGAGGAATACGGGCAAACTACCAGGGGTAATGGCTTTACAGACGACGAGGGTGAAGCTGAAGGCGATCCAAGCTACGACACTGACCCAACGTACGAGGACGATGCAGACGCCGGTGGGTTCATCGCAGATGTGGTTGGTGAGGCTACAAAGGCATCGAAAGCGGAAGAAGCGGCCAACCTGAACCTACTCAAAGAACGAGCTCCGATTGTACTGCCACCGCTGGTTGTCAGACAACAGGCCGTGGTCGTTAGGTCCCTGCATAAGCTGGAGGGGCCTGCAACTGACGAAAGAGCTCCTAACAACGATAATCAGGACGACTTATTTGGTCTGGACTCAGAGCAAGTTGATGGGACCATGACGACCGATGAAGCGACCGTAGAGGAAGGAGGTGGCTTCATGATCGAGGATGAAGCCCATGACGTCGATCGTGGTGGAGGCTTTCTTCCCGAAGACGAGGATCAGGCTGGAGGTTTTGTACCAGAGGAGGTCATGGGTGGCGGCTTTGTGCAGGAACACGACGACTCGGAACTGGGGGCGAGTGCATTAGAACACTCCTCCAGGTCGCATCTGGATGACGGGCGTGCCCAGAGCTCTACTCTCGGGCCACAAGGGCAGATATCAGCGAACACATTCTCTAGAGAGAGTGGTGGTATCGTGATCGAAGAACAGCAAGAGGGACGACCGGAAGTTGCTACGGACGATTTCTCTCCGCCAGATCCTGTCAGTGGCACAGGTCGCAGACCATTTCTAGCTCGTCGGATATCGACTGGTGAAAATGCGATAAAAGCATTGCAACAGATGCACGGGTACTCAATGCTGTCTCCTCAGACTACGAATGACACAAAGACTGATGTGAGCAACGACAAGCAGAAGGAGATGGAAGACCAACCAATGTCTGAGACTTCGATACTATCTGAAGATCCAGAAGACGCCGATGCCGACCCTCAGTGGATCGAAGACGCTTTCCATGACGAAATGTAGGGGGAAATAACATGGTGGTAGTATAGTATTGTTCGTAATACAAAATCCAAGCTACATGGGGTATCGTAATTAGTCAGAATCGTAGGCAACAAGTGTTGCAGTCGGTGTCGTTGTCGTGGACGTCGTCTCTTCGAGTTCAGGTCGAGGTTGTTGTGACGGTCTGTTCGACTTCCGTCTCACTGGATGCCAGGCCTGTTCGTCTTTCAGAAATGGGTCACTCTTCGCTCTTGTGTTGCCCTTCAGGCTAGTCTGCAGGGCGGCCTTTTGCTGAGCCACATCCTCGAGCTTCTTCAGCTTCGTCCTTTTGCCGCGGTCTCTCTCATTCGCTTTTGCATCAAATATGCCACTAGCAGTCGTGGCCCCATCCTCCACTCCATTCCCAGCAAAATCGATAAGCCTCGCCCTCTCTCTATCTTCTACAGCCGGCGCAGCCACATCCATACCCAGCCCAAATCTCTCTTGCAACGCTTCCCCAGTCCTCTCATCGTCCTGCCTCTGCCGTCTCCCCACTCGGAACTCCCTCCTCACCCTCCTGTTGATCTCATACGGATCCGACCAATCCCTCTCACTCCGTTTCCTCAATTCTTCCACCCTCGCCTTCTGGGTGTCAGCCACCTCTTTATCCTTGACGTTCTTCTCTAACGCCCCAAACGCGCCGTCACCTTTCAACCTCGCCGCGACCAGCTCTGCATCCGTCTCTCCAATCACCATCTCCCCCTCGAGCACTTTGTCCCGCCCATCATCGCGCCGTCGCCCACCACTCGTTACAACATACTCCGTGTTCTTCGGGTCCGTGCGCACCTCGATCCACCCGCCGCACAGCGTGTGTTTGAACCGGAACGACCACACGGGCGTACTGTAGTAGCTGCCCACTTTCTGCTTCTGCGCATTGAAGCGCACGCCTTGGCCGATGATGGCCTCGGGGTGGCAGGTCGTGCACCAGACGGCGAAGGGACATTCGAAGCGCACGGTTTGCACGGTGCTGCCGTCGGCGGTGCGTTTAGTGTTGGAGGGTTTCTTGCCGGACGCTTGATTAAAGGATTTCAGGCCGACGAGGTCCGGCGGGACGTAGCGGCCCATGTTGAAGCCTTGCATTTTGGGGCTGGTGGGCGCTCGGCGCCATTGAGTTGCTCGATTGCGTTGAGAGGGTGGGTTTCAAACAGGAATGTTGATGTTTCTAGAGCGGCTTTGGCGGGCGATGTCGAGATTTATTGGCCTGAGGCAACAAAGGTGAACGTGGCGTTCTCAGGCACAGCTCTGGGCACGTGCTGCCATGTCTTGATATTCCAGCTAACTTGAAGGTGCATTTTTACAGTAAATTGATCTGCCAGTTGGTTCGTCTATGTGAGCACTACGAGTCCTTAGGCACTGCAGGTCTTACGACGGGGTTGTCAATCAAGCACAGTGATGTCTCTACCTGTTCTACCAGCACAGTAATCGTGTCGTAAGGCAAAAAGGCAGACATGCCGCGGCTCAATGTAGTACGCCTGAGGTATTAACCAGATCTTTCACGTGCTCGCGCGTCTCGTGAGGGGCTTTATACCTCGCCCTCGTCTCGCGTCTCGCGTCTACGCGTATTGGTATCCTTGTCTTCTGCTTCTGTACTGGTAGCATATCATAACGTGACTTCTATCGCCTCGAATATCATTTCGGGCAGCCTTAAGAGCTCGATGACCTGCACTGCATTCGGTGTTTCTAGCCTCGGTCACTATGTGCTCGCTATGCTTAGCGTGCAGCATCTGAATGTTGGAGAAAGCCGTTCTCGCATTAGGAAAAGCCATGTTCTAGAACACAGATCAATGACTAGCTGCCTTCAAGCCGGCTCCCAATGCCACGAAGTTATTCCATTCGTCTTACTGCTATCATGCCATGATACCCTGAACATTCAAACATTCTGCTTGCCTGACCACCGCAATACTAACTATCCCACCTCACAACAGCGATAGTGACAGCGACAGCAACCCAATACCTTACAATGTCCTCACACCCCGATATAACAATCTACTTCCTCGGTGCCTCGCGCGCAATTCGCGTCCCCTGGCTCCTCGAAGAACTCGTCATCCCCTATACCCTCGAGACGTCGCCGCGCAACACCGCCGGCGTGGGCCCCCAAGAATTTAAAGACAAGATCCCCGCGCCGCTGAAGAAGAGCCCGACCATCCACGTTAAGGCCGGCGCGAGCGACGGGAGCGATCTGGTCGTATAGGAGAGCGGCGCTATCGTCGAGTAAGTGACTTCTTCTGCCATCGTCGCGTGATTGATCTATCTAGTTGAAGAAGAAGAAGAAGTAGTAGACTGCAAAAGATGGGAGACACAATCCAAGTCGAACAGGGCAAAGAGCTGATGAGCACGTGATCCAGGTACCTCGTCGAGACCTTCGACAAAGACGGCAAATTGCTCCCGAAAGACGTCGGCGCGCGCTGCAAGGCGTACGAGTGGCTGCATGCGGCCGAGGGCACGTTCATGCTGCACGCGCTCGCGATCCTCTACGCGCGCTGGAAGATCCCCGAGGCGGCGAAGGAGTACCTGGCCGAGATGGAGCAGAACATGTCGGCGAACGTGCTGAATGACTTCCGGTGGATCGAGGGCGCGTTGAAGGAGCAGAGACAGAAGGGGAGCGAGTTTCTCGTTGGGACCGAGTTGTCTGTGGCGGACATCATGATGGGGTTTAGCGTTGAGTTTATCCTGGAGAGGAAGCTGGGGACTAAGAAGGGGGATTGGCCCGAGACGGAGGCGTGGCTGGAGAGGATGATGGGGAGGAGTGCGTATAAGAAGGCTGTGGAGAGGAGTGAATATACATTGGATAGTAAGGGGCAGTTTAGGACATGAGGAGTGGCATGAATACTGCTGGAAAATACTACGCCAAACTTCACGTCGAGGTCGGTTCGATGGGATTGGACTGTTTCAGAGACTCCCTGGGACTTGGCCTTGGCATTACCTGCTCACATTGGACTCGGATGAGACCATCTCCTCCTGTGCAATAGTGTTGGCGACACTAGGTGGCCAGTGACGAGAAAGTGAACGAGCGCTCTAGCGGACACATCTCCTATGCGCCGTGTTCTGGTCTGTCCGGGCTTTAAGAGAGATCCGCGATGCCACTCGGCAGCCTGCCTATTCTTCCCATATCCGAGCAACTTTATTTTAGTCTGGACTGAACATTCTGTTCTGTTTGTTCCATGCTGATCTATCTCTAGCGTCTAGACCGAAATGTCTACGTTCGAGCGTTAAATCGCACGCCAGGCGGGCGCGCTCGTCATGTATCTCGTGCTAACTGCGATGGCGGACGTGCATCGCCCTGCCGTCACAGGTCAAGTGTTACTGGGAACCCAACCATTCCACGACATGGCTGTACCATCGTCTGCTTGCTTGTACGCGAAAATGTAGAGATGTGCTCGCGCATCGGCATTTGAGAGTCCTGTGCCCATGAAATAGGCCATGACACCACCGACTATGGCGGTTGCTGTGAGCTGGTATTGGCTACTGCATCTTATCAAAGAAGCAGGGTCTTTACTCATCTGGGGAAATGCCCATCATCTCGAGAGTGTTCTGATCACCGCTCGAAGAAGCACATACGATCGGACCAGGCACATCTAGGTCCTCCCATTCGTTGTCGTCGCCAGGAACATAGATGATACTTGGCCAGTCGTCGCGGTCTTCTTCTTCCTCGATGTACGATCCTGTGTCGAGATCGCCTGCGCCAACCAGAATGAGGTGGGGGATGTGGTGGTCATTGTCTGGGTCACCAAAGGTACACGGCCACTCTGTACGTTTTTCGTGGTTCATCGCCCGAGACCACAAGTGCTGCATTTTGCTCATCGAGTTTGTCCAGCAGAGTATGACATGCGTCGGCAAAGGACTTTTGGCAGTATGCGTCGGGATCGGCGGATAGAGAAGATGATAAGAGTATCACAGCGCGTTCTCCGATGCCGCGGTCATTCAGGTAAGTACTGGCGGTGACGGTAGGGAAGCAATGATTGATACTCCGCAACACGGCTGTGCATGGTAGTGCTATTTGAGACTGGTTGAAGCAAGTGAGGCGTACTTCGATTGACAGAAAGAAGCTACCAGAGTCGGCATGTGCCAGAGCATCGCCTGACAAGCCTGTACCTGAGCGCATCACTACTGTCACGCTCCTTCTTTTTCTTCGACAATGGTTTCGGCAGTCTTCTCAGCCAATCTGACTTCGCCTGCCGTCGCAGCAGAGACTGGTCGCCCGTCATCTGGTTGAGAGGATGGTCCGCTTTGTGCCGAACGACTTGAAGGCTGTGAAGCCTGCGAGTGCGTTGGCCGAGCCAAAGGTTGTCTTGTTGAAAGTGGTGGTGGCATACGTCCTCTAGCCCCTGGAGTGGCAGCACCACTCTTCGCCCACGGCGCCTGCGTCACTCCATTGACAAAGCCTGATGGTGGCGGTGCCCTGGGTCCAGCACCACTGGCCCAGGGCGCCGCAGTACCAACGCCCGCACCAGGCGGCCTTGTACCCGCCGCATTTGTACTGCCACCACCATTCATTGGATCCCTCAATGGTTGACTCGACTGGTGTGTTGTTTGAATGACCGGCCTTGCACTTGGATCCTTCTCCCATCTTAGTAGGTTGCCGAAAGGAAAGTGCTGGACAACAGGAAACTTCGACAAGACCTCTGCATCATACATTTTAATCAAGCCCTTGTTGATCTTACCCCAGCCGTCCTTGATACCTGAGATGTCGAAGAGCATAGGGCTATGCTCCCAGAACGGGCCACGTTTGATATTGTGGATGAAAAGGATGGCGGAGAAATAGAGATTGTGAGCAGCTTCCTTCTCCACAAGATTCTTCTTGGTGACAATGCTTGGGTCTGGGCTTGAGGCCAACGAATCTGCGGTTGGGGTGGGCGTTGGCGGTTCGGTTTCGGGATCTGGAAGAGGCGGACATAGTTGTGCGGAGCCAAAGATGTAGGGGAGGAAAGAATTATCGTCTAGGCCCCAGACACCGTGAGAGCCAGCAGGTTCGAGGTTATAGGTCTGGATCAGTGTGCGAATAAGGTTCAGGTAGGGCTCAAAGATGGCTAGGACGATCTGACGTTCTATGGGAGCAGATTCATGGTACTTCTCTTGCGGTCGTGATGTCGGGTGGCTTTGTGGGTCTTTCAGCTCGGCGTTGAAGTAGCCCAACTTCCACAAGCACGCCAGGAAAGCGAGGAAGCTGAGTTCGTGGCCTGAGCCATAGTCAAGGCGTTGAGCGCTACCGAAGCTACCTAGAAGGTAGGCTTGCACTTCAACTACGGCCGGATGGAGGGTTTCAGGCAACACATCCTTGAGTAATCCTCCCGCACGCTCTTCGACTAGTTGGTACCACTTCCTGAAGCTCATATTGCCGAACCTTCGTGGACCAGTATCTGGCGGTGCATCGGCTATGAGTGCTTCGAGCTCAGATACCAGTTGCTGTATCAATCTGATCTGGGGCAATAGGTCTTCTTGGCGTGATGGATCTAGTTTGAATTCTTTGATGGCGCCGTCTGCTGATCGCTTCCGTGGAACCAACGACCGGTTGAGCTGAAGTATGAAGGTAGTGATGTCCCTATATGCCAGCGACTGAAGGAAAAACTGAACATCCGTGCCATCGTGAATCCGCTTGGTTGGGTCCGAATAGTCTGGGAGAAGACCACTTTGAGTGAGACAAGGAAGGGTCGTCATTGTAGGCCAGGTATCGTGGTTCCGCTGGATGAGTATCAAGCAGAATTCGGATATATGTTCATATCATCAGCCTCAGCCTTTTTTCAAACCCGACAATATGTACGAAGTGAAAGTGAAGGAATAGATAAGGCTCGGTGGAAAACGAGAACGAGGCTCTGCTCCTCGAAGATGGCACCTTATCTACGTCATGCTTGTTTGGCGTCAAGTGCATGGCCCTAACCCTAACCCTGTCCATCGGTCTCTGCGCTAGACGCTCGCCGTTGCCGCCCGGCAACGCTTCATGTGTGTATATGCTTCGTGGACGCGTATATCTGTCACTCGTACCGAACTCGAGCTGCCCAATTGCGTGGTCACCTTCATGCGTGAGCTAGTTTGTCCGAAGAGCAGCAATGTCTACGCCAACAGCAATGCTGAACCAGATGGCTTCAAGCGCAGGCTCACCATACAATACGCGTAAGCGACAAAGGGAATCGACAAGTGCGCAAAACACTCCCAGCAAGAAGCGAGCGACTGCAGCCAACGTCGTTCCAACAGCGGCACCTGCGACCACATCCGAGCCAGCACCTTCCATTCGGCGCAAGAGCAAGTCGCGGCTATCGCGTCCGAGCCTGCCTACATCAGCTAGGTCGGCACCAGTTCCACGACGGTGGCATGATCAGTATGAGCTGCTGGAATCGCCTGAGAAGGCGAAGGAGAGAGGCACCCAGCTAGAGAAACCAATGGTGAAGCCCAAGAAAATCATGAGGAAGATTGGTCAGAAGAAGGGACAGACAGCGAGCCCATTCAAGGGCACAGCGTTCGAACAGCTCAACGAACTGCAATCGGGCGCTGTGCTCAACTCGTTTGACTCGCCTGCAAAGAACACCAGAACGAGATACAAGAATCCATTACTCGAGCCCAGAATGCAAAACTTGCAGCAGCAGTACGGCGGAGGTGACCAACAGAAGCCTACACTCGTGCGAAGGTCAGCTCGAGCAGCACTAGAAGGTCAAGGTAACTACGCCGACTCTGGACCAGAATCTTCTTTGGGCGGCCCTGGAGCGACTACCACCCAACAGCTTGCGGAGGAGCATCAAAATTCAGAGGACAGAGGTACTGGCTCAGTTGCAGACCACACCGAAGAAAGTGGGGAGGAAGAGCCAGGGCAGCAATCGCAGCAGGAGACGGAGGGGATGGAGCAGCACGATTCGTCTTCGAACGAGAGTGGGGCTTCGAGACAAGAACCCAACAGTGAAAGGAAAGAGAGTAGCACGGGGCAAGAAGCACCAGGATCTGCATCGCCTCGTCAGGAGAGTAGATTGACCGCTGTACGACAACAAGACGCAAGGTCACCGAGTCCCGCAGAGGAACAACAGAATACGGAACACGACGAAGGAAGCGCACCTGGGGTTGATCATGCAGAACAAGAAGAGCCTCGAAGACGACGTGGACGTCCAGCAATGAGTCAGGAACAGCGACAAGCAAGAAAAGAAGCCGAAGCTCGGCAGCGTGCCGAAAATGCGCTCGAAACAGAAGCTGCTGAAATGGCTGATTTTGAGAAGAGAGGTCAGAAGTTTGTGCAGAACATCGAAGATGTCATCGAAGAACTCGGCGGTGTTGAGGTGTGGTCGAAGATGGGTGGTGGTGCCAAGACGATCACAGCCTTGGTCGCAAAGAAGAGAGATATGGAGACGGACAGATGCCAATCCGTCTGGCGGCAGATAAGAAAGCTGGCAAGCTGGTTCAAGGGCCTCGACGAATCTGACGAGGTGCGAGTCCAGGCGACCCTCGGTAAGCTGCAGACAGTTGCTACTTGGAGACACCTCAGTAGGGATGGAGAGATCAGACGAGGCGACCAAGTCATCATTGAGATCTTCGAACATCTGATACCCCATTCTGTCTACCTCATCAAAAGCGCGCTGATCGGCAGATTTCTGGTAAGTTCTGTTGACTCATGGTGGGAAATGCTACGGCTTGTCGACGTTGCTACGAGCCTTTGTAGCACTGCATTGGAATGGCAGCCGCGACCGAGTACTCTGGTAAAAGGTATTCGAAGAGAGGTGCGCAATCATATTCGGCCAGCACTTGCAGACATACACGGTGCTCTTCAAGCACATCTCAGCCTGCTGGAGCAGGAAGAGCGGAATAAGAGGAAAGCGGCAGAGCTCGAGAGGGCGCAGAAGCGTGCACAAATAATGCGTCAGAAGCAGTGGGACTCGATGCAAGCTGGAATGCCGTCAAGTCAAGTGTCTGTATCGCAGGTGGTCCAGCCCAGACGAGTAAGGTATGAGGAGGAAGTGGTCGACATCGATGAAGTAGAAGACGAGGCCGTGAATCATAGTACTGGCGTGAAGGCTACTCAACCACGTCCCCATGTGCAGAGAGAAGCGACAGAAGAGATTCCACCGCCAGACCCCGTTGTCACCTGGACGGAGCAAGAGCAGATTGTTCTACTCAATGGCTTGCAGCATTTTCGAGGGCCAGACCGCTATTCTCGCATCCTCGAGACATCCATGTCACTGGTTATGAAGGACATTGACCAATGTATTGCCCAAGCGCAATACTACAAGCGATCTTGCAAACAGATGTTGGCAAAGATGGCCGCGGAGGGTGATCGCAGTTATGACTGGCTGAGGAGCGTATGAAATGTGCCAGCGCCTTACAGTTCTTCGTTGCAGATGAGCAGATGAACAGAAAGTATTATACAGACTCTTGTAATGATGGAGCGTGTGCGGTCTCAAACTTTGCTACTCAACGGTCTCGTCCGCGTTAAGCTCAGAACTGAAGGCTTTCAAAGCATATTGGTCGTCAAATACAGCTTCATGACCCATCTATGCCAAACCTATCTCGTGCTGGCTGTTTGAGTTGCGGGCTGGGACACCTGTAGTTTGAGCTGTAGGGGCCGTGATCGTCGCCACGTGGGGCGGAAGTGTCGGGCTTGGGAAGCTAATCAGCTAGTGATGAAGATCCCTGCAACGCCTGCTGGGTGACCTCACAGCGCGTTTCGATAAACTTGAATGGCGGGTGTGTGCTAGCTGGTCGTCATGCGCAAACGGTTCATGCTTGATGCTTGATCCTTGTAGACTTCTCCGCGCCGTACCCATGCTTGGGGCTGTCTAGTTCTTCTATGTTGTCTATTTGGCGGCGTTGGAGCGTGTTGTGTACAGAGTAGTCCAGTATGGATAAACCATCATCGCGCAGGCAGGCTGCGACTGGCGATGAGCCCTCGAGGAGTGTCAGCCGTGCTGGCACGACGAGTACAGTGAAAAAGCCTGCTTCGAAATCCTCGACATCAAGCACGCGACCGACAAGTCTGACAGACCGATTGTCGAAGCCGACAGCATCGTCAGCTACCAGGACGGCGACCTCGAGCCTGAGCAAGCCTCCAGCGAGACCGACATTGGCCGCTTCGGCGCGCAAGCCAACTTCGTCTACGGACACGCCTACAGTATCAAGCAATCGAGCACAACAACCAGTGGGCGCAGGCGACGAGAAAACAACCGACGATGAATCCAAGCGCAGTGGCATCACCGCGAAACCGAAGACAAGGTCTATCGCGCCCTCGTCCGATGAGCGTAGCACCAGCTCCAGACCTGCCGCTCCCACGCTGATGCGACGGCCGTCGACTGCGACCAGCATGTCAACCTTGAGAGCAGGTGCTACGAGTCCAATGAAAAGCCGTACGAACGTCCAGAGTCCGACGACAACACGACCGACTACCGCGTCAAGGACGACACCCGTGTCCAAGAGCAAGACCAGCCCTACGAACTCGACGACCAGAGCGAAACCCTCGTCTAGCACCGCGAGACCAGGTTCTGCCACGGGCGAGAAGAAGAAAAGATTAAGCACGATTCCTGATTCGCCAGCAGCAAGGACAAATGTAAAGACGAACGAGAATGTCCCGCCATCGGCCAGCAATCCGAGCCTAAAGAGGCCGACTCTGGGATCACGCAAGTCCACAAACTCGGTGCTCCTAGAGCAGCGCATTCGTGAGTTCGAGCTAGTCAACCAGATGCTCCAGCAGGCTATGGCAGTGGACGGCCGAGAAGAGGAGAAGGAGGTCATTGGTGCCGAAGCTGCTGAGACCATGTCCAAGCTGCGAACCACTTTGTCTAAAGCAAGGGAATTCGAGAAGAAGCATGGCCGCATGCCATCCGAAGCCGAAATGACTGAAATATCTTCTCGAGACGGCGACGACATCGTGGCGGATCTGGAAAAGGACTTTAACCCCCGCGAGTCAATCATGTCGACTACTCCTTCTGCGGCCGGCGACCATGCACATACCTGGCGAGAGGAGTTGAACGAGTCGAGGGCCTATGCTAGCCAGCTGGAGCATCAGGTTGAGGAAATGACCGCCAGGTTACATGTTCTCGAAGATACTGCTGGAGCACAGGGTCAGAAGACGGCGGGTGACGTCGAGGCTGTTAGAAAGCAGCACACCAATCAGCTAAGAGACATGAGCTCCGCGAATCAGGCGCGATTAGATCACCTAAGGACCATCCATCGTGAGGAAATGACTGAGTTGAACGAGCAGCATGACCAGGAATTAGAGGAGATGAAGAACAGTCGAGAGGCTGCCATGACTGAGATGAAGACGGTGCTCGAGAAGAATCTTGCCAGCAAAGAGGATCAGGTGGAGAGGTTGCAGAAACAGGTCAAAGACCTAACCAAGCACAAAGAGGAAGACATGGCCAACAAAGACAACGAGCTGCAGAAACTGCGAAAGCAGATCGAGGGCCTCAACACCCAAACACAAGCGGCGCTGGAGGCAAAGAATAAGCATGCAGACACACTGCAGGAGCAGCTCCAGGCATTACACGCTCAGTTGGATGAGGCCAGGAACAAAGAGCCTGATACCTCGGCAAGTGATGCTGAGATTGCCGAGCTAAGATCTGAACTCGACCAGGAACGAGGCAAGGTCTTGAACATGTCAAAGCAAACTGCGGAAATCGCGCAGCTGAGAGCCGATCTTGAGCAAGAAAAAAGCAAGGTACCGGACACTTCGAAGCAGGATACTGAGATCGCCAAGCTCAGGGCAGAACTTCAACAAGCCAAGGATGCCGTGCCAGACACATCTGAAAAGGATGCTGAGATCGCTAGACTACGAACCGAAGTTGGAAATCTGTCGACCAAGGCTGAACCAGAAGCCCCTGCCTCCCCAACACGAAGCCTGTCGCCGGTCAAAACTGATTCCGAGAGGGAGGCGCTCCGTGTCAAACTTGCTGCAATGGAGAAGCGACACCAGGCCGCGAAAAACAATGCGAAGTCAAAGTCTGCTAAGCTGGCCGAAGAACACGCTGCACAAATGGCCGAGGTTCTCAAGAATCACGACGCTGCACTAGCTGAATCGAAAGCATCGCTGGAGCAACTGCAAAAGGACCTGGAAGCTAAGCAGGCGGAACTTGAGAGCCTAAATTTAGGCCACGTGAAAGAACTCGAGGAGTTGAAGCAACGAATTTCCAGTCACGCCGCCGAAAGGAGTGAAGTGCTCAAAAACCACGATACCCAGCTGGCCGAGTCGAAGACTCCGCTTGAGCAGGCCCGGAGGGATCTGGAAGCTAAGCAGGCTGAACTCGAAAATTTGAGTACTAGCCATGCGCAAGAGCTTGACGAATTGAAGCAGCGGTCTTCGAGCGATGCTGCGGAGATGACCAAAATGCTGGAAGAGCGAGAGGCCGCGCTGAATGAGTCGAAGGCCTCGCTAGGGCAGCTGCAGAAAGAGCTTGAGACTGAAAAGGCAGAGCACGAAGCCCTTCAATCGAGCCAGAATGTGGAGCTCGAATCAGCGAGACAGCGAAGCTCAAGCCAGGCCGCCGAGGTTGAGAAACTGCGGAAAGAACTCGAAGCGAAGCAGACGGAGCATGAAGCCAAGCAGGCAGATCTTGCTACTGAGCTCGAATCGGCTAAGAAGCAGATCTCGAATCGGTCTGCTAAGGTGGAAGACCTACAGAAAAAATTGAAGACTAAAGAGGAAGAGCGTAAAAACTGGCAAACGAGCCATGATGCCGAACTCAACTCGATAAAAGACCACTCATCAAACCAGGCGACACGACTGAAGAAGCTGCAGGAAGACCTCGAGGCTAAACAGGCTGAGTATGAAGCTCTCCAGACGAGTCAAAGCGAAGAGCTCGACTCATTGAAGCAGCAACTCTCAGATCAGGCTGCCGAGATGGAAAAGATGCAGCACGCAGCTGAAGCTTCCGAGGCTCGAAACGTTGAACTTTCACAGTCGGCCACGATAGTTGAAGAGCTGCGCAAGGAGCTCAATGAACTGCAAGCTGCTAAGGAAGAGAGTGAGAAGAAAGCTGCTGAAATACTGTCTGCCGAAAAATCAGATCACGCTAAGCAGCTGGAAGCTGCAGAAGCTCAGGTCGACATGGTGAAATCTGAGCTCAAGGAATTGACAGCATCGAACGAGAAGCTCGAGTCGGAACAGATAGCTAAGCTCCAGCACGAGCTGACTGGCGCTCAGAATGAGCTAAGTTCTGCCGGGAATGTCCATGATCACGCACTGAAGAATCTGCAAGAACAGCTCGATGAGGCAAGTAAGCAAGCTGAGACGATCCGGGCCGATCACGATGCCAAAGTCGAGCAATTGCAAACCGAGGTCTCGAATACAGCCCAGATACATGAAAAATTGAAGGCGGAACTTGAGACCCAGCTGACTGGTGCTCGAAACGAGCTAAGCTCCATCCAGAACGTTCACGATCATGCGATAAGGAGACTGCAAGAACAGCTTGAGGAGGCTCAAAAGCTGACTGAGTCGACTCGAGCCGAGCTTGACAAGAAGATGGAAGAAATACAGGGATTGAAGGACACTGTCCAAATCCATGAAAGCGAGAAGACAGAATTGGAGTCTCAGCTCGAGGAGGCCAGGAAGCAAGCCGAAGCAGCTCGTCACGAGCATGATGCGAAGATGGAAGAGCTACAGAACGAGGCTAAGGATACTGTTCAAGCACACGAGAAGACGGAAACCGATTTGAAGACGCAGCTAAACGAAGCGAACGAGCGATTAGAGAGTGTTCAGGCCGAGCACAACAAAAACGTAGAAGAGCTGCAGGGGTTAAGGGATACTGTTCAAGCGCATGAAAGCGAGAACACAGAGCTAAAGTCTCAGCTCGAGGAAGCCAGGAAGCAAGCCGAAGCAGCTCGCCACGAGCATGACGTGGAGACAGAAAAGTTACAGAACGAGACCAAAGATACCGTTCATGCACACGAAAAGGCGAAGACCGATCTCAACACGCAGCTAGATGAGGCAAATGAGCGCCTCAAGGGTCTTCGGGACGAGCACAACAAGAAGGTAGAAGAATTGCAAGGGTTGCGGGATACTGTCCAAGCACATGAGGATGCCAAGGCAGACCTGCAGTCCCAGCTTGAGGAAGCGAGAAAACAAGCCGAAGCATCTCGGGCTGAGCATAACGTGAAGGTGGAAGACTTGCAGAAGGAAGCAGAGGAGGCCAGGAACACCATAAAAGCACGCGAGCAAACGAAGACAGAGCTCGAGAGCCAGCTTGAAGAAGCCAAAAAGCATACCGACGCTATGCAAACCGAACATCGCGAGAAGTTGGAGAAATTACAGAACGAGCTTATAGAGACTACTCAATCACGAGAGAACATAAAGGCCGACCTTGAGGCACAGCTTCAAGAAGCAGAAGACCATGTCGAAGCTGTTCAAAACGAGCATCGCAAAAAGTTGGAAGGATTGCAAGATGAGCTCAGAGAAACTGTTCAATTACGAGAGAACACAAAGACGGAACTGGAGAGCCAGCTTGAAGAAGCAAGAAAGCATACCGAGACTGTTCAAACCGAACATCAGGAGTTGCAAAATGAGCTAAGAAGTACTGCTCAGTCACACGAAAACGCAAAGACAGAACTAGAGAGCCAGCTTCAAGAAGCAAAGGACCGTATCGAGGCTATCAAAACCGAACACCGCGAGAAGTTAGAGGAGTTACAGAATGAGCTTAGAAGTACTGCGCAATCACAAGAGGACACAAAGACAGACCTCAGCGCACAGCTTGACGAAGCGAAGAAGCACGCCGAGACCATCCGAGCCGACTACGAAACACAGATTGAGCAGTTACGGCAGCAAGCCAGAGATACTACTCAATCACACCAGACCGTAAAGACCGACCTTGAGGCACAGCTTGATGAGGCGAAGAAACACATCGAGACCACCCAAGCCGACTACAGTACAAAGGTTGAGCAGTTACAGCAGCAAGCTAGAGATACTGCTCAATCACACCAGACCGTAAAGACCGACCTTGAGGCACAACTTAATGAGGCGAAGAAACATGCCGAATCCACCCGAGCCGACTATGACACTAAGGTTGAGCAGTTACAGCAGCAATCTAGGGATGCTGCTCAATCACACGAGGACACAAAGACTGATCTTAGCGCACAGCTTGACGAAGCGAAGAAGCACGCCGAGACCATCCGAGCCGACTATGACACCAAGATTAAGCAGTTACAGCAGCAAGCCAGGGATACTGTTCAAGCACACGAGAGAACGACGACCAACCTCGAAATTCAGCTTGAGACAACGAAGGCTGAACTGCGTAAACTTGAGTCCGATATGGAAACTGCGAAGATCGATCGAGATGATGAGATGTCTGAGATGAAGAAGGGCCATGAGCAAGAGCTTCAGACAGTAACAGAGAAATTGCGGGAAGCTCAGACTGCTGTGGAAGTTGCAAAGAGCAACCAGGCGGAAGAGATATCTCAGGCTGTCGCCAAGGTGGAGGAAAGCCACCAGCAGCACGTTACAACAATGAAGACACGCCATCTCGAACGACTTAGGCAACTTGAAGAAGAAGCGACAGGATCGCTTGCGGCTCTGGAGGAGCTCGAGGCGGGTACTGAAGAGAAGGTCGCTGAAGCAAAAGCGGCGGCTGACGCTGCCAAAGACGAAGCGCTCGAGGAGCAGGCTGCACGTTATCGCAAAGAGCTCGAAGCACTCAGAGCCAGCCACAACGAACGACTCAAAGAGCTTGAGGAAGAAGGCACAGCAACCCTTACCACCCTAGCAGAAGTGGAAGATGCAAATAATGCGAAGATCGCCGAGCTGCAAGCTGTAGCGGATGCAGCCAGGGAATCGGCCTTGGCGCAACAAAGCGAAGGTTACTCAGACGAATTGGACGAGCTCGTGTCGAAATATGCGTCTTTGGAGAAGCAGCTTGAAGAGCTCATATCCAGTCACGCGTATGAGGTTGATTCACTTAAATCTACACATGAGTCTAACAAAGAGGCAGCGCTACAAACGCTTCGCGACGAACACGCGACTGCTATTGCTGCACTCGAAGCGCAATCCAAGGACGTCGACGACGATGAGATAAAGAAGCTTAAGGACAATCACGCAGAGGAGGTCATCAAACTCGAGTCACAACTCAAAGAGCTCACGTCACGCGCAGAGGGCAGTCAGTTCCAGCTTCAGACGATGAAAAGCATATTCGCTGACCAAGAACGTCAAGCTGAAGAGAGGGACAAAGAACATGAGAAAGAAATGCAATTCGAGAAAGATCAGTTCTCACAAGCCGTGTTGAGGATCTCGAATCATGGTGCACAACTTGCTAGCAAGGATGCTGAGCATGCGGAGGCACTTGAAAAGGCAAGACATGAGATGCACGAGGCTCACGAGAAGGTCATTAGTGAGCTCAAAGCGGATCATGATGCTCAATTGAAAGAAGCAATCAAGCAAATTGAGACTAACGCCAAAGAACTTCAGGATCAGCTGAAAGCTGAACACGATAAGGTTTTGAAAGCGATGGAATCGGCATCGACTATGAAAGATGTCGACCTTGAGCAACTGAAGACCGAACATGCTGATGCACTGAAACAAACTCGAGAAGAAACCGAGGATAGCCATAAAGAGCTCATTCAAAGCCTGACAACCGAACACACAACGAAGCTAGACAACCTACGGAACGAACTCGAAGAAACGCACAAGGCGGCGCTTGCCTCTGCCGCAGTCGACCACGAACAAGCAATCACAAGTCTGAGGAAAGAGTACGAGAATTCAATTACGAAGCTACATTCTGAGTTGGAAGCGAAGAAATCAGCGGATTCGGAGGACCCGTACACAGCTCACGAAGACGCAATCGCGACTCTCAAGAGTGATTATGAAGACTTGATCTCGAAACTGCGGTCCGATGTGGAAACGACCAAAGCGGCAGCTTTTGAAGAAGCAAATATCGCCAACGAAGAAACGATTACGACCATCAAGAGCGGCTACGAAGCCTCGATTTCGAAGCTGAAATCTGAGCTAGAGACGATGAAGTCTGCTAATAGCGAGGAAACAAGCAGCGACCTCGCAGAGACACACCTCGCCCTCGCCAATGCACAGAGAGAGCACGAAACGACCCTCAAATCAGTCAACACCTCCCACGAGGAGGTAGTCGGCAAATTGGAGCTTGAGATCGCAGATCTCAAAGCGGCGCATGACCAGGATCTTGCCGAATCCGCTGCGCAAGCCCATGCACAGCCGAAACGAGATACCTCCGTTGAAGACAGACTCGCCGCTGAGCTAGAGGCTGCACAGAAGAAGATCGAGGATCTAACAGCTCAGCACAAACGATCCTGGTCCGAAATGACGACTCAACACGCAGAAGCCCTCGAACAACTCCGCGACGAACTACACGCCGTCAAACACCAACTCACGGACCGTCCCAACCAGCGCACCGAGCTAGCCGACCTCAACCGCAGGCTCGCCAACGCGGAGTCAATGTCCGCCACCATCGCCGACCTCGAGCAGCGCAACGCAGCACTCAGCGCGAACTACGCCGTCGCTGCAGATGAGGCTGCACAGGCCGTGGACCGGGCGGAGCGGCTCAACGCTGACATCAAAGAGCTCAGGAAAGCGACAGTGGGCAGGTCGAAGGTTGTTTGGATGCCTGCGAGTCCAAGGGCGGTGGGACCTACTATGAGTCCTACTTTATCGAGTCCCGAGCGGGATAGGCTAAGGCGGGGCAGTCTTAGTCTGGTGAGTCGCAAGATGTCCGGTAGTGCTGCGGGTAGCCCGAGGGCGGGAGCCGCTGGGTCTGGATTTGGGTTGGGCGCTAGTAAATGGGCGGCTGAGCCGGAACCCGAGCCTGAGCACACGCCCGCGCCAGCTGCGGCCGCGGCTGCAGCGGCCGCGGTAAACTCAGACTTGAACGCCGAAGCACCTACTTTCTCGCCGTCGGGTCTGGTTCCTGTTCATGTTACTATCGGTGCCGGTTCAGCCTCGAGCATCGACAACGACGATGTGTTCAGCGACGCCAGCCCACTCAGCAAGTCAACGTCGACGCGAGCCGAGAGAAACGTGCAGGGCCAACTTGCGGGTATCAATGAGGATATACGGAGCTTGAACGATTTGAGCGAGCAGATGCTCGCGCAGAATCGGAGGATGGCGGCGACATTGAGTCGGGTTGATGAGTTTACGGGCAAGGTTGGGCTGAGTGTGGAGGGCGGGGGGAAGGAGGAAGATGATAGGGAGGAAAGAGTTGTTGTTGAAGAGGAAGAGGAGTGATTCATTGAACTGAAGCGGGAAGGGAGTTACGGAGTTGCGGAGGGTGTTTGTCTATCGGTCGTCGGTGCAATTGATACATACGTAGATACCCTGTTGAGTTGTACATT
Organism: Knufia petricola; assembly: GCA_002319055.1. Lineage (NCBI taxonomy): Eukaryota > Fungi > Ascomycota > Eurotiomycetes > Chaetothyriales > Trichomeriaceae > Knufia > Knufia petricola. Next base: position 152 of record NMUC01000116.1, on the reverse strand, counting down.
CTCATGCAAGCGGTTTTGTCGTGGTAGCGAGACATGGTGGGCATGTCAGAATTCGCATTTCCGCGTTTTCATGGTGTTTCTCATGTGCACGTACAAATTCTTGACTTGAGCCCATGAGCCCTTGAGCCCTTGAGCCCTTGAGCCCTTGAGCC
>NMUC01000115.1:0-47657 GCA_002319055.1 Knufia petricola | reverse complement strand
AACGTACGATGGTAGCTCTGGACTTGTTGGTGTACTGTACTGCACGGGATTAACCGACCTGTCATGAATTTGATCAAGCCACCGCTTGACCCAGCTTGGTGTGATCTTGGGCAAGCTGACGCATTTGATAGATGAAGGGGATACTATGGAGGCATCGCTCCTGAGATCGGTGACGTTGACTACCACGAGCGGTCCCTCTCGTGCAAGTTCCATCAGCTGTTTTGGGTTTTGTCCGAGCAAGAACTGTCCATAGCCTGGTAGTTTCCCTATCTCGTCAATGCGCTTGGACAAATCACCGACGAGATCTACCTGCTTGCCAAGCCTGCGCCTTCCCGTTTCAACGGCCAAATTTCCTTGTGATGAACTGTTCACTTCCTGGAGTAGGTCACGATAACTTTGAGCTTGCCCAGGATAATCCACTTCGAGTTGAGACAGGCTGCTTCGATCGTCGACCAAAAGCCCCATAATGCTTCCACGGCCCCGCTCTAACAGCACTAGAGCTTCAGACGCGTTTTCTCCAGCTTGTAATGAGAGAGAACATGCACCGGACACCAAACCAGCGAATTTCGATGCGACAATCTCCTGGTCCTCACGGCTGAGCGAGCGGTTGTTCATTGTAGGCAACAAATTAACAGCCCCCTTTGAAATAACCAGTGCATCCTGCCAATGTTTCTGCTTTCTGAGCAGCCGGAGAGCCTGTCTTGCTGCATCTACACGGTGGAAAGGCGTGCCTCGGACGTTCATCAAGACCTCTCAAAGTGCTGAAGGGCATCTTCCCAACGACTTGATGGTTCCCGCAACATGAGACTGCCTAGATTATTTAATCTTCCGGACAAATCTCTGTAGTCTGATGGCGTGTTATTAACGGAGAGTTGCGCGTGTTTGATCGCCGCTGTCAAATCTTCCAGGTTTCCTGTTTGCAGATAGTGCCGCTCCAAAGCCGTGCCCAGATTGTTATTGTGTGAAGCATTTGTTTGTTGCAAAGTTTCTTCCCCAAGTTGAATAGCACGGTTCAGGTCTTTCTCATCTCCGCTGATATCAAATCGATTGATCAGGAGGACGCTCAGGTTGTTTTTTTGCATGCTCAAATCCCCCTCTTCTCTACTCATCAACTCAATTGCGTCCTCTGTCGCAAGGATTGCCCTGCCCAAATCGCCTCGTGAATCTTGTGCATCACCTGTACTTTGATATCGTGAGAATAAAATGGTCCTCAGGCTATTTAGTTTTGGTGGAAGCACTCGGGTAAGAGCATTCTGAGGGTCAGCCGAATTTTCCAGACAGCGAATTGCCTGCTCCAGGTAGTGAATAGCATGTTCCAGGTCTTCCATTCTCCCCGTCCTTTCATATCGCCACCACAAATTGTGACCTAACATGGTCAAGTGAACTGGGAGGCGAGGATGGTCTTCCAGTGTTCTCAGCATCGCTTCTTCCGCAGCTTTAATCGCACTATTCTCCCTCTCGACTGTGCCATCCAAATTGAAAACATTTTCATACATGTTGGCTAAGTTGTGAGTCATTGTAGCATATTCCGGATCGTCCTCTAGAGTATCTTTGAGTGTACTTTCCCCTAGTTCAATCGCTTCAGCAGCATTTCTGGCACTCACTTCTGAAATGATCCTGGTTTTCGAGGGTTTGCGCCGCCAACACGGCGGCCAACCAGAACCGCTCTCGTATCCACCTGTCGTTGCATGTGATGGTTCGTTACCCGAACACGTGTGGCTAGCCTCTTCGAAGGCTAAGCTCGCTTTGTCACGTGATGGTTTCAGACACTGCCGATGCTGCGCAAGCTCTGCCAGGTCCCTTAAGTTAGTGCTTCGGGCCGCATTCAACAAGTTCTCAAAGGTGACTTACATAGTGGGACCCAATCTGACAGCCTTGCTGCCTCAAGCTCGAACGTACATCTGATAACAGGCTGGAAATTAGTTGTAACTTAGTCAACGAATAGCTTTCAAAAGCTGCTGTCGAGAAATGAACACTAATACTGATCGGGCTAGTCACATCTATTGCGGAAGTTGACATGGTTGCCTAATGTCTTGGCGATAAACTTACTCTGGGGCCAAATACACGAGGAGGCGTACGTCCTTCTGGACCCTGTCACTCCCTCTCCAGATAAACACGCTAAGGATGGCACTTTGACTGATGTTTTTTCGGACGTCAAATAGCGCTCACCTCAGTTTCGACACAGTAACGACTATGCGCATTTGGTGGGATTGAAAGCAACGGTGGAAGCGTACTGGTCGCACTTGCTAAGGCTGCTAATATTCGCACAGACTGGAAGTCCGTAGGAGAGCAAATGTTGTCAGGACATCCTACAAGCAGAGCCGTGGCTCGAAGGTTTCCGAGCGAGCAAAGGCGACCTGGATGCTGCTCTAGGAGTCTTAGCCGGGTCCTGGGCAAAATGAATTTTCGACTTGATTAAGTTGAACCACGCGCCTTCCAATGTGATTGTGCTGGCAGCTTGGAAGTTTTGCGCGATTGACCGATTGGAGCAATTCGATCGGCAGCGCAAGGTTGTGCGGCTGGACGAAGTCAAAGTCACATACTTGCTGAAAATGATGGGTGGGGACAAATTTCATCGCTTTAACGGAGACTTCGTTGGCGCAAGGTCACACGGACATTATGGTGGCGGATTGGCCTGTCGAGTGAGCAGGTTAACACTAACCATAATAGCTCATCCTATTATCTAGTTTTTGCTAATCTTACAACACCTCTTCCCTCCAGCAGAAGATTAAGCGCACGGTGTTACAATAATCAAGACAGCTTAACATCTTCGTGCCAGGACGAGTAGTCCACAGTTATGCGCCAGAGGCATATCTATCTATAGTAAGAAAGGTTCTCATTATTCTATGAAGCCTATAAAGTCCTTAAACCATGGTAGGTAATGAGTGTAGCCCCAGTTCATGACCGCCGACATTGCATTAATGACTCTCAATAAAGACGCCGGATCCGTATCAATGTCATATCTCCTCTCTTCCAGAACGTGAACTGTCTCGTTTGCCGAGTCCATAACTGCCAGGTACAGATGTACATTGTCCTCCTTCCAGCGCCACATCGCAGTTGGAGCAAGAGGTGGCATCGATGGCACGAGTTGAGCACTGTATCGCTGCAACCACAGATCTTCCATCTTCTGAAATCCTGCCGCGCACCAGATGGCTAGCTGTGGCCGACCATCCTCCACACTACGTTCAGTCTTGATCTCGAGGTGTGAGCAAAGAACTCGGTCCATTAGGAGAGGAGCGACGCTTTGGTTGAATGTGTGGTCACGTGTGCTTCGGCGCGCTTCTCGAGTCGCTGTCTTTCCCCCGAATTCTAACGCAATTGTGTAGTCCACTCGTCTCGTCTGTACAGCGTTATGCCGAACACTCAGAGGAAGAAGGTCTTTCGGCATGATGTCGATGGTTTTCCTGTACCCGGTCAATACTTTTGATCTCATGATAGAAGAATAGAACCTACACATTGACAACATGCACCGATCTTGTGTGCTGTGATAACCGTCTCGCGAGCCGAAGTGCAGGGAGGACAACCAAGTCACTCCAACTTTCTTCCGGTACGGAACGGTCCTGGCAGTACTCAATCTCTTCAAGAATCTCATCGAGTTCAGTGACTATAGCTTCGGCCACTGTAACATTCTGACTTTCCAGCGAATCTGCCTTGTCAATGGTATTCAACAGCGTTTCTAACAGGGAAATGCTGTCGCCATGCGCGTCCTTCCATCTTCTTGCCCCACGCTTATTATGTATCTCGATGGCAGGCGTACTGAACTCATTCTCAATATCTCGTTGCCGCTTACTAGGACTAGAGCTGCGGCTGCTCGCGGCCGTCGATCGAGAGGATCGTAGGGGAGGTACGTTCTGGTCGAGCGCAATTGGCCTAGAGAGTTCTCCTGTGTTGCTTTGTGCAGGTGTAGCGATTCCGATCGCTCGCCTCTTGGGTCGTGGCGTAGTATCCGTATTCTCTTCCATATCAACCCGCGTTCGCTTCTGCGACATCGGGTGTGCCCTTCGTTCGCGATAAAGTGCGCCTTCGCCGCCATGGACGGCCCAGTCCCCGCAGACCGAATCCAGCCAATCGTCAATGTCCTGTGTGAGCGATAATGACGAACTAGTCGAGACCATGAGTGCACGTAGGGCAAGGTCGTTTGGCGAAGGTAGCTCAACTGACATATACGACACAGGAATCACATCGGTGTCGAGATGAAAATGCGCCATTCGCGAGGACTAAAGTTGGAATGCGCAAAGAGCTCTGTTTGGGCGTCTCCGTGGCAACGTTAGCCGGCCCGGTCAACGCTTGAACAAGGTACTTGCGTAACCGTAACTTTATACGGCCATGCAAACATAGAACAATGTCTTTTTCAGGATGCTTCCAATGCCTTGCCGTAAGGGCGACTAATCTCTCCATTCGCATGAACGACAAACACATTCCCTCAACACCGTTGCAATTTTCGTACTCTACTCTCACGGCTGACACAATGCTCCGTGAATTAGGCGCTTCAGCTGGCTTCGCAGAGTCGGTCGTGGAAGTCAGTGACCACGATAGCCTCGGCGACAATAGCTCGGTGCAAGACGAACCAAGCGAACAACAACATGGATGTGACCGTAAGCTGTATGGGGTAGAGCCTGACCTGTTCGCTATGTGGTGCATGGCAGCGTCAATGATTTGGTTAAACAACGCCACGACATACTTAGGTTAACTGTTCATTGGTTGGTTCCGGTACTGTGCCGCGTATAGAAGGAGCTTAGCTTCTGTCTGGCATGTCTCGACCACCTTTGGCGCTGGCTCTGCAAAACGCGTGGCCACTGGGCAAGTATATGGAGACTCAGTGATCGGGCTTCCGACGGTCAACGACTTTTGGTGGGCGTATCACAAGTAGGGCTCCGAAATGAATACATCCATCCAAAAATGAAAATGCGAATATGGTGAATAATTATGCACGCGAATATGGACGATATCCATATTCGTATTCACGTTATTCACATTGAGTTCGGCTTCAAGTTTGTCCGATCCGGCCACTAACGAGAATGTATGAAATGACCTCCATAACATAGCCGATTGTGCCAAAGTGCTTCCAGTGGCCCATTTCCTATATGCCTTCCGGTGTGATGGCTATTCATGCTATATTTCCCCTTATATACTGCCGAGGGAACGGGTAGAAGTTTTCTCCGGGTTTAGGCAAAGATTGCTAATCCACATCACTGCGTTTTTACCCACCGTGTCATCCAATTTCTACCGAGTGAACGAAGACGCGACGACAATGACCCCCAACGCACCAGAAGTCTACATAATCCGGTGGGCTCGAAGCCCGATGTAGGTCCGTCGCCACCATTTAGCGTGGGACACAATGTTCTCTCACAGTCCTTTTATACATAAGGTAGCACGAAGTCCCAACCGTTCTTGTGCTGTTCATCCAACATGCAACCTCTACCTACCCTAAGCTTACTGTCCTTCTACTTAGTTTCGTGTATGGCCGTTGAGCCTATAAGTCTGACCTATACCTGTTTGGTCGACACAAGTCTTGTGGCGACAATAACCAGAAATGAGACCTTCTCAGGTCTCTACTGCCCTTTCCATGTGACATCAACAGGACAGCTCTGGGCCTCTTCAACTTTCATCGCATCACTAGAATCTAATGACCCTCTTGGGTGTAGCTCTACGGCCTCCACCGCTATCAAGTCAAGCTCGGCCTCCTCAACTGTGTTATTAGCATCTTCTTCTGTCACCACTTCTAGTGTTGCACTTCCCACCACGCTTACTCTATCATCGCAAACTGCGGTGGCCAATCTGAGTACGACTTCTGTGACAGCGACCACTCACAACCCAGATTTGACGGATGGATCTTCAAGCGCGGGGACCCCAGTAGTGTCGGTCATTGTACCGTCGGACAGCAATCGACTAACTGGAAGCATTGCATGCACCGAAGCAATCGACTCCGCAACAGCTAGCAGTGTGTCACATGTTCCTTCGTCCACCCTCACTGGCAACGGGTCTCCGCCGACATGGTCAGCCATGAGCAATTGGGTGACGTGGCCGGAGATGTGGGCGACCAATGAAGCAGCCATGGGCAAAGAGTGTCAGCGCTCCGCATCCTTGCCAATACCTGAACCAAATTCGAATGAAGAGACCCAGATGGTACGCGAGGCAATCGAGTTCTATGCGAATAGCTCGGCGGTCGACCCGCGTCTAATACTAGCTGTTGTCCTTTCTGAGTCTCAAGGATGTGTGAGAGCTGTATCGACGATTGGTGGAGTACGCAATCCGGGGCTGATGCAATCGCATGATGGCAGAGGCGACTGCTACCCGGAGACCGGTCAGATTATCCCTTGTCCTCGTGAGCAGATCGATCAAATGATATTCGATGGTGTACAAGGCACATCCGGTATCACACTGGTTGGCATGTTCACGAAGCGACAGTTCTCGGGCTCTCCAGTCGCGTTTTATGAAGGACTCCGACTCTACAATTCAGGGCAAAATTTTGTGATTGGAACTGACCTCTCTACAGATTTGAACGCGGATGACACTACAAGCGGAAACCCTAATTACGTCAGCACGTGTGTGAACCGCTTAGTAGGATGGGACGGAACGTAGAATAGCGCATACTATATAGTTTAGGCAAGACCATTCGTAGATAGGTGTATCGTAATAGTATAGGTCTGAGAAAGCCGCTATAAATTACAAATATCAACAACTAGGGAGCCTACTGAATATCACTATACAGTAAGAGTCGACATAAGACCTAGAGAGAGAACCCATACATAAATTGTTAATATGTTGAAGTCGATCGCTTGCAAGAGCTCGTAGTGGCCAGATCAAGCTTGATACTCCCACCCTGCACTCTGTCAGTCTTGACGCCGACTATGGATGTGGTTCCTACCTTGAGTCTGGATATGCTTAGCTGTGTTCACATTCCGAGGCTAGTGGAAACCACAAGTCTCTGTAGACCAGCGCTTCCCCTAGATGATGCCATCTTCTGCTTACCGGGAGGGCGGATAGCAGGTCTGATCTGGACAGCTGTTGAGTCAGCAGGAGTTGCTGAGATTATGGCTGCACGCCTGCTTCGTACCACTGCAAAGATCTGGAGCCAGATCACATATGAGACGCACTTTTCCACGCTCATGCTCATGCTCACCGCGTATGTTGCAGCCAACTTGAAAAACCAGGATGTCTGGGAACCTGCGGCGTTGTTATGAGTAAGAACAATTCATGAGACAACTGCCGACTTCCGACGAAACACCTGGGTCCGGTGATGGTATGTACCTTAACATCGAGAAGAATCGATACGTCAACCCACCCCTTTCTCCAGCCAGACATTGCTTGAGGTTCGAGCGAAGACCCGACCCACGACTCCACATCAAACGGTTGACTTTGTTTGCTACAGGACTGTGCAAATAGAATATACGGGTCGAACAATCGCTCTGGAGAGTGGTTCTCGCACCAAGGTTCTCCAGTCTCTCAGTGTTGGTGCACATATCGAGAAAGAGGTCCAAGCAATTGCGCTAAATTTGCTGCAACGTAAGAACGAAGATCGCCTTGACCTTGACATGAAAGAGGTCGTTCTACAGTCCTACACATATAGGGCGGTTGGACCTTGCGACCTGGTCTTTCCATGCGCACGGCCCCCTGCTGTCCACGATCAGCATCAGACTGGCCGTGGTCGACAGGACTGTCTTAGCGGAAGCTTAGAGACCAGACTTCCAGGAGTACGGTCATATTTTTCCGCTAGTGATGGAGGAGAGCGCCGTGGACATTCCATTGCAGACGAGAAGAGTGACATTTGTGCTGGGTAAAGGGGTCTGCCAAGTGCTTGTCAGAAAGACCAGAGAGTTGAGTCGATGGCGTCGGCTCTGCCCACGTAGAGCTCTTGAACAATGACACACGCACAACGTTACCATAGGGCGCATCAGTAGAGCCTCTATGACGAAATCAGCTAGCTAAGAAGATTGCTTGGCGGCTGCAAAGCCGAGCTCGCAGGTATCTCGCCGGGCACAAACATGCCCGCCCCACACTTCATTGATGTAATTAGGCGATCCCGTGGCCCAAGTTTGTCATGTTTGTTCCTTCTCTTCTTATCTCAAACACCACCATTATTGCCGGTACTCACAAACGCTGTTACTTGTTTTCTTGGCATTTTTGGGGTCAAATGCCTGTCCACTCTTCGTCCAGATTTTCTATCTTCAAAGCGCTTCAAAGCACGTCAAAGCAAGACAGGTGCAGAAGCTTTGACGAGCTGCGGAAGTTGTTACTCAATCACGTGGTGGCCAAGCGGTTGACTTCTAGTCGGATATAATCGTTCGTTCTAGCCTTGCATTCTGGTGGCAAGATCTGCACGCTGGGAAGGAAGCGCTATACGATTGTCTTTTTACGGGCGTGTTGATAGAATTCTTCCTTCATGCATACAATACTGGTGGTCTAGTTAGCCCTCCTGTATTACAGCATGATTGAGGACTAAATCCAAATCGCTGCCGGCGCAAATATGGTGGTTAGAGACATTCTGCTAGTGAAAATGATGTCCTCTTCGGTATGCGACCATTTGACACGTTCTACCTCAAAAGGTGCGTACACTTCTGCCCGAGGCTGAACCTCGCTATTCGACTTCGACTGACGTGGCCATAGCTACAACTCCTTCTCCAGATCCCTGCTGATGCAGATGCCACCGTTCAGTAGGTCGACCCTGCCCACTTTCAATAACTTCTGCGGCACAACCTTTGACACGGGTTGTAACCGCTCTTGGCGATCGACATGCTCCAGTGAACGCCTTAACTAACGCGATGCAACACCGTACTGACTCACACGCTCGGTCAGGTACCGACCGAGACTCACGAACAGCGACATCATAGGACTTCCCAAACCTGATGACTTGGACGCGCTGTCCACACACACGAGCCTGGATTGCAACGCCTGCGTTTGATCCACCGACTCTTGTATTAATGTCGTCACAGCGGGACTACCCAGCCCGACCACAATAGAGGCTACCTGCTCCTCTTTCCTCGCAGCTGTCTTATTCGGACTCTTCTTCATCGGGCGATGCAAAACGCCCCTTGGAGAAGCGGATTTCTGACGAACTGTCGGCAGCTTTGCGGTGGTGTGGTTGGTGTGGTTATGGTCGTGCCGTTCTCGTGATGCATCTGTCCGTGGATGCATGGTCCCCTCAACGGTCGGTGCCGCCAAGCAGTAACTGCACTATCTTCTCGTGACCACGAGATGTTGCTACCTGCAGCGCATTGCCCAAGCGTCCTGCTTGGGCACGCATATTTGCACCTGCATCGAGTAGTATTTGCACTACCTCGCTATGTCCATGGTATGACGCCGCAGTGATCGCGTTGCCATACCAGCCTCCTCTGGCATTCACATCGGCACCTTTCTCTAAGAGAAGCTGCACAACCTCGTGACCTCGCAAGGATGCTGCTTGTAGTGCATTACCATAATCCCCTCCTTGAGCATTTACATCGGCTCCACTATCAAGCAGTATCTCCACCACGCTTTTGTGACCACGCTCTGATGCTGTATGCAACGCATGGCTCCTTTGTCTCCCTCGAGCATTAGTTTTCGCTCCTGCGTCGAGGAGTATTTCCACTACATTTCCGTGACCACTGCGTGATGCTGCGTTGAGCGCATTGCCAAATACACCTCCCCGAGCATTTACCTTAGCATCTGCATCAAGCAGTATCCGCACTATGTTCTCGTGGCCTACATCCGATGCCGCTTGCAAGGCACTACAGCATTCTCCTCCGGGAGCATTCACGTTTGCTCCTCTCTTGATCAGTAGTCGCACAATCTTTTCGTGGGGCTCTTCAGATGCAGCATACAGTGCATTGCCATACTCACCCGCCTGAGCGTTCACATCCGCACCTGCATCAATTAGCATCTTCGCGGTCTCATATTTTCCATGGGCAGATGCTGCTTGCAGCGCATTGCCATACCGCCCCCCTTCAGCGTTGATATCGGCTCCCGCTTGAAGCAGCCATGCTGATGTCTCTTCGTGTCCACGCTCTGCGGCCCATGACAATGCCGTTCTTCCTGTGCTGTCACGTGCGTTTAAATCGAAGCTCTGCCTCCTGAAGCATTCGTCTAAAACATTTGTGTGCCCACTGAATGCTATCACATGTTGACTGGAGAATTCCGGCAGCTCGTAGTCCAGCGTGTTAGCACCCCAATAATGAGTGAACCAAGAGCGAAATAAATCATGCTTGACGTTGTACAGGGTGAGGACTGGGACCATTAGCTTGTTGTCATGGACAATCTCTTGATCTTGGAAATGCGACACCCAATATTGGGAGCAGTATTCAAAAAACCTATCCCGTTCAGCTTTCATTCGTAGGCTTTGACCGCGATCGTGATCTTCGTGCTCATCGTGGAGCTTTTGACAACATGTCTCAACTTCGGCTAAACGTAGATATCTAATGCATATATTTGCCATTTCCATGTCTACCTGCATCGAGGGTAGCGACGAGCGCCAGGTACTCCCATAGACAGTGATTTCAGGACCATTAGATGCGAGAAATTCTTTGGCCGTTTGGTGTATGAGAAAGAGCTTTGAATCTTGGATGAACACGAACAAACCACACCATTGTCGAACCTGTTTTTCCAGATGCTGCTTGTTAACCGGTGTTAGTGACAAGCTATCTTGGTCGCATGCCTTCGCTGCACCAAGCGCACATGCCATTTCTCCCGTTGTTAGAGGACGCCGCGCTCCAACAATAATGAGGAGTACCTTGCGAGCAGTGGGCTTCTGCTTTGAGCTAATCTTCTGCAAGATCCGGTCATAGGCATCTTCGACCGAGGATGGAAGAGATGGTATCTCCACCTCGTCAGGACAAAGACTGCTTTGGTATATCTCTCTAATCTCTTCCATGGCCAGATACAGCCAGAGATATGTGCGATGCTGCATGTGTTACGATTGATGCCGTAGTCGCTCGTAAGTACTGTATGACAGCCCGAATTCGTTGACCATATGCTGAACCTGATCCTCAATTACCAAGTCGATTTCTTGATGAATCTGATCGTTCTCGTCCTCACCCCGAATTCGAATTTGAGGCCAGCGTGCCGTCATTGGCTCGAACCACCGCTGGACATTGTCGTACGGTCGACTGGTTACCAGGAACTTGATTGTATTTCCCGAGTCGCCACGAGCTGGTTTTTGGCGGAGGTCGCAAAGCAACGCAATGAGCTGCCGTCGGTCATCCTCACCGCACTCGTCTAGTGCATCCAAGACGCAGATGATCGGGGACGCGGCAGGATCTGCTGCAGACTGCCACAGGATTCTCCACATTTCTTCAGTCTCCTGTTGCAACTTGTCACCATTCTTCTCCCATCGTGGGACCACGTGGCGAACCAAACATGGCTGTTTATCGTACAATTGGTGTAACAACGCACACATTGCAGTAGCGAGACTGTTCTGTTCCTCATTGTCCTTGCAGAAAAAGTTCTTCGAGTTAGCAAGGTTTCGGGCTCTTTCACTGAGTCATGTTCGAGCTGTTGCGAAATCGATTCGGCGGCCTTGGAGAACTGGCTAAGACGAGTAGAAGAGCTAGCGTGCAAGGTCTGCTCATGTACATGTGTTGGCGGCGTGAAAGCATGGCCCCTTGACTTTTCAGCCTGGCCAGTCCGGTTGATCACAGCTATGATCTCGTTGCGAAGGCAAGTAATGCGGAGCGAATGCCTGCTGAGCATTTGGAGGAGCGTACCAGTGAGCACCGTGTGTGAACTGGGACGGAAACACTTGATTGTACGCGTATTGTCCGTGGGCATGTCCAGCTCCGACTTGCGGGCTTACCTGTATGCCCATATTTGCTCTGTCACGGCTCAACTGGCTCTGTACTGCTGGTATGGTCATAGTCCTTTGCATCTTCGGAAACGTGTTGCCGTATTGTTGATATGTGCTCGGCGATTGGGACATGTCGGGCGTGGGCATGCTGCCAAAGCTTGGTGGTGCGCCACGCAGTGACCCGATGTCTTGGTTGCTGTGTTGAAGCTGCGGGTCTTGCGGTGGCAGGGCAGAAGCATTGGCAACACTGAACTGTTGCTGCTGGTATATCAGTTGAGCAGGATCGTTCGCGGACCAGTATGCTTGGACTGGTGCACTTGGGGTCTGATTGCGCTGTGGATAATATAAATTCTGCATATAGACTTGTGTCGACTGGACGCTCCGGTCGGGATGCTCCTGGATGTGCTTGGCTCCAACGTCGGATGCTGATCAAGTCAGTTTAATGTGCCATAAACCAGTTAGTAAGGACTCACTCGGCGATGCCATTAGTCCGTGCGTATGTGTCTGGACAGCGTTTGACGCGACATCCCGTATTGAGGCTGTATCGTAGGGATCCTGAGTAGATTTTACTGGATCTAGAGATGGCGAATCTTTTGATACATGCCGTTCATCGACTGAGGGCTCGGCCCGGAGCTCTGATTTGGACTTTCTCGTATTTGCACCCTCCCCGTCGACAGAGTAAAATTGACACTCTTTCTTCAGCCTAATGCAGTTTTGACACCGGCTTTCGGTCTGATCAGCTAAGGGTATGCAACGGGTTTTTCGATGTCGACAGTGACCTGTGTTATCCTATTAGCCATCGAGCTTGTGTATGTGATATAGACGCTCTTACCGCAGGCCACGGCCGTCCTACGATAGCCCAATTTGTTCCGCTTCTTGCGTTCACTGCCCGAAGCAGAAGTAGTTTCGTCCCCAATCTGGGGACTGGTGATGCTTGAAAACATCGCGTAAAGCGTCAGAGCGTATAGACAAAGGACTTGGCCGCGAGAACCGAGCCTGACAAATACACAGCACAGTCGGGGACGAGACAGAGTCGAACATCAGGCCTGCCAGCGACTCCCGAGGCCAGGAATGTAGAAAAGGGTCGTCTTAATGATTCGAGGAGCCAGCGGCGATTGATGACGGCAGTCTTCTTAGTACTGTACCCAGGTATAACAGACAAATAGTGCTATTGGATTGTGGTGGCTAACGGCGGAGCCATATCTGTCCACTAAACGTCCGCTTGCTAATTCGATCTGATCAACAACCTCGTAAGTATGTGGTCAACCGAGATCCTGGAACTCGCTTACCAGGTCTCGTTGACTGTCTCACAAAGTCGAAGAGGTGGCCATCTAGGTAGTGTGTAGACCGGCTCTCTGCTACTGCCGCTTAGCGAAATGTTCTACGCCAAGTCGCTTGCTTCTTGAAGCTCATTGACGTGCGAGTATTCGTCGTTGCAACCGTCAACTCCAACAGCAGTGGAAGCAATTGATTGTATGGGTTGCAGAGGTTCAAGTCCGGTCGCAACGATCCAGCGACAATCGAAGCTTTGCACGAAGAGAAATGCAGGGTTGAAGGTGGAACAACTGGGGTCCAAGCCACAGAGGCTCTGGTCGAGGGCTAGGCTGAACAAAGCTCGATCATCATCAGACTGGATGCTTCTGGTTTGCCGCTGGAACATCAAAGGCAACATAGACCGCCGAGCAAACTGCGAGCCAGAACGACACGTCAGCTCGGTTGAAAATGCCGATATCTCAGCGGCTGTGGCTACAGATCAAAAATTCTGTCGCCCGTGTTGCTTATTCAGTTAGATATCGGGCAGTCTGATTTCTCTCGCGCAATGAGCGCCCTAGCAGCATTGACCACAGTGTACTAAGAGTATACCTATATATTCAGTCAAACGTGCCACTGGCCACGCTTGACTAGAAGAATGTACAATGCTCTGAGATGAAGTCACGTTATTGCCATGATCCTGGAACAGCCGCTGAGTGCTTGTTTAGCGTAGTCTATCTGCTACATCAGCCACGCTTCCGGGGGCCAACTTGACCGCAGCGCAAATTTACCTAGTTGAAACTAGACCAATAGTTGCCGTGAGGAAACTCCTCGCAGGTGTTGACACGGGAAGCCACGAGAAGTACCACGTTTGTCAACGCAACAAACATGATCTTGCCGAGGACAACTAATCAGTAAGAACCCCTATTAACGTGACCTGCCGTTCATGCGGGAAAGCGGAGACTGCTACCGTTTGTGTGGGATGTATGGGACAACGCCTGGAGTGAGACAGAAGAATGCGGGCGGCTTTTTGCTGGGAGTAGAGCCGAAGCTTGGACCCGTCTGCAGCTGAATCCGCCGGCTTCGCCGCTACAAGCATCCGCGCGGCGCCGCAGTGAAGTTCTCGCCGAAAGTTCGTGTGGCTGGCCCTGCTCAATTTGGTTAGCGAGACGCTGGGCCTAGTTCACAAGTTGTGGCTTTCTCGCTAAGGTAGGTACTTTCTATAGTCCATCCGTTCTCCCCGGTCGATGAGTGTTTGGTGAGTCTTGGTGTGGGGCCGCGTCACAATAAATGTGTGCAAGAAAAAGATCTGAATGTCAGATCCACAAGTACTTTCGCAAAGCCTTCTAATGGATTTCAACCGGTTGTTTGCTAGTGTGCGAGTCTTCTCAGGAGTCGGGAAGGCGGCTGTCTTCCAGGAAGGACTTCAAGCCGTCAACCGTTACCTCGTTTGCTGCATCTCTGCATCTCTGTCATGGAGTCCTGCAAAAAGCCTTTCTAGGTGGAGTCAAATCCAGTTCACGAGACGCAGGTACAATAAACAGGCCTGCAGAAGTACACGTTCAAGCATCACATCGAACTACGCACGCTAATATGTACAGGTACCTTGACACCGTGCTGTTGCCTCTGCTATCACGTTGAAATACCGATCCGTCATTCTTCCGAAAGCTTCGCCTCCACTTCTCTCCATTCGCCGCCAAGTTCATCACACCTTCCTATATTTCAACGATACTTCCACTCGTCATGTGAAACATACAACAACGCGGGCTGTTCTTGCCGTGTGGCACAAACTTAGGTTGTGCTTCGAAGCTTCATTGACACGCCAGCCATCGGAGCTAGCGACAAGTAGCAAAGTAATACCCCCGATGCATCTTTGCGTACATCAGGAATCATTGAGGCAGTCCTTAGGTTATACCGCAATCACTCCATCGAAGTTGCTTGCCTGTATTTTCACGGCTCATGACTTGTGTGACCTTTCTGAGTAACACGTCCAGAAATCTCCTCGACCGCTCGGTCTTCAGACTGCGGGCAGAGGTCAGGCCGTCTTGCACGATGACCGATGCTGAGAACTCTTCCCCCTTCACCCACAATGCTTCCCAGTCATCTTTGGAAGTGATACTTCAAGATGACCAAACAGACCTCACATCGATCTCTGGCGACTCGGGCTATTGGGAGGCTGAACCTTCCACCCACTCGGTATCATCTAGTGTCTTCGACTACGAACAAGCCCACGGCCGGACATACCACGCCTTCCACCGTGGCCAGTACCTCTTTCCAAATGACAGCGCCGAGATCGAGCGCATGGAAGTAAAGTATCATGCCATCCGCCTGGCGCTCCACGACAATCTGTTTTTCGCTCCCATCGAAGACCCCCTGTCAGTGTTAGACGTGGGCACAGGCACAGGCGCTTGGTGTATCGACATGGCAGACGCCCATCCCAACGCTCTCGTCAAAGGCATCGACCTGTCACTTATACAGCCGAATTTCGTCCCACCAAATTGCATCTTTGAGATTGCTGATGCAAACGACGATTGGACCTTCAGCGAGAAATTCGGTCTGATACATACCAGGATCATGAACGACTTCTCGCTGAACTCTTGGCTGCATTTCTTCACCGAGGCCTACGCTCATCTATCCCCCGGAGGCTGGGTTGAGTGTCAGGAATTTGACTACCGCCGCCACTCGGACGATGACACGATCGAGCCAGACAGTAGGCTCCAATTCTGGGCAGACGAACTATCGGTCGGCCTCAACAAGGTCGGTCTGAGAGGTGGCTGTGACCCAAACTCGTGATGCGACAAATGCGTGACGTGGGCTTGATCAATGTACATCTCAGAAGGTTCAAGATGCCGATAGGTCCATGGGCGAAGGACCTAAGAATGAAAGAGGCAGGACTGCTTGGGTTGGTGAACCTGTTGGACGGAATTCATGGCTTGAGCGTCAAGATTTTTACGGAGTTGCTCAGATACCGGGCGGCTGAGTTGGAATTGTTGCTCATGGAGTGCAGGCAAGAGCTCGGGCAGAAGAGGGTGCATAGCTATTATCCTGTCTATGTGATTATGGGGCAAAAACCTATGGCTTTATGAAATTTATGTTCGAAAGTCGAATAGAACCTACAATCGGGGTGATGGCATATCAGAGCTAGTCAGGTCTCCTTTGCACGCAGATGTAAATATCTCGAACTTCATCTCGGTTGGTGCCTCTTTGAGAGCCTGAGTATGAAACAATTGAAAAGGCGCGACTCCGTTACTCCTTCCCTGAGGGACGAGAACATGTCTATCTTGCACATCTCTTTCTCAACTCTCTTCCATTGGCTTTTTTTCCTGCTAGTTCCCAGAGTCTCATGGGCCACTTCGTGCCTCTCCCACAGGTTTCTGCGCAACTCTGTGTTTTCTTACACGGCTAACTTGCTACCCATGTTTATGGTCAGTCGGCACAAAGATTTGCGAATAGTGACCATCAAACAAATACCTTCTCAACATGTCGCTTCTCTTGGATGACTTACCAGGCCATGGTGTCTCCACGTGTCTTACAGACGCCGAAGTTCAGACTCTGTGTGTCTCGGCGAGCATGGGACGTTGTTCGAAACGGTCCCACAACACACACCGCAGTAGAGTGTTAGAGATACTCCTTGAGGCTAACTATATGAGGATAGTCAGAGCCTTGGGGTTCTCAGATGGTTATGTTGACTGTCGCGAGGTTGGTAATATGTGTATAGAAGGGGCTAATGACGTGGAACTGGAAACTTGCTGGGACTAGTAGGGGTTGAGTATGCAACATGAGTTGACTACGGAGAGTATCTAAGGAGTGTAAATAAGATCAGAGCGGTATATATACTCCACCTTGCAGCTCAAGGTGAATAATAGGCATTCAACAAGGCAGACCGTTGCAGGGATCACGAGATGTGTGTGGACGAACGAGTATGTAATTGCTCAGCCTCAGCAAAGTTACCATTGGTTCACTGGTCAAATGGATAGCAAGATCCTATTGTAGCTGAGATTCAATGGACACGCCAGCAGACATAGCCGTTATGTTGTTCGCTTTTCTGATAGTAGGCTGAACCACGGACGGTACTTGATGTTGTGAATTTTACATAGAAGTGTTAACAGTAAAGATAGGCGCCCCTTCTAGCTCAAGGATGATCAGGGTAGATGGCGTCCTCTTAAAGCTACGGTCCGAACTAGAAAAGGTATTAAATCCAGTGTCCCATGGTATGTCATCCGAATTTGCAATAATGTATATCGAGTGAAGCCTTGACAGTGCTTGGGATAACTACTAAAGAGTTTCGAGCTATGAAGGAGCAACTGAAGAAGGCCGTGAGCTTGCACGACATTGATTGCTGCCGGTCTGCCTGTCTGGCTGCAAGGTGTTTTGTCCATTGCGCGCCACAAAGGCAGCTGGCCTGAACATATGTACTGCCATATCTCATGTCTTGGGGATGGCGTCGCCGTTCAATGCAATTTACCACACCATTGCACCAACTCGTCCTTGTGTGGCGATGTGCTTCCAAACACCATTTCCACCGAAATCTCTTAACACTGGCTCCAAAACACACGTCTGCCTTTCAACCATGATGCGCCTTCCTGCCCTCGACATGAGTCACCGGACCAAAGTATTGCTTTCGTGCCTTGAAGACATAGAATACCGCAGCAACAATCAAGGTCACCGTGAACAGCACCGAAGCCCAATTAAAGCCACCCGCCGTAACAGGATTGTACTGCGGCCAGAAAGCCCAGAAGAAACTCCACAGCGCGAAGCAAATGGCCAGGATGTTCAGAGGTATGCCGAACTTGCCCAAGAAGAACTGAGCTGGAGGTAGCGTCTCAGGGTGGGCTATTCGGCGCCATAGCATGCAGCCTATGCTGAGACAGTAGCACTGGAGAAGGGCCACAGCGAGCAGGGAGGTGATGGCGTAGAAGGCGACGGGACTTCCGATGTAGATTAGGCTGAGACCGATGCTGCAGCAGCTTGTGACAATGACAGCGTTCTTGGGGATGTGGCGCTTTTCGTCGACGTGCGCGATCCAGTTGGAGAAGGGGAAGCCTTTGTCTCGGGCGAAGGCCCAGATGTCTCGGGTGACGGCGGCGAGGTAGGTCATGTTGGAGGCGACGAGGAGGAGGAGGATGACAGTGAGCATGATTGTTAGCCATGTATTGGACATGGATTGTCTGAGAACGTAGATGACGGGGTATAATGTTGGGTCGGCGAGAGCATCCTCGATATTTGGGATGTGGTAGACCACGGTAATGATGGCTGGAAACATCAGACAGAAGTTGATGATGTACACGCTGATCATCACTTTGGGTACGGCCCTCGAAGCATCCTTAACTTCTTCGGACATGTGGGCAGCCTAGACAAAGATTAGAATTGCAGTGCGGTTATTAGGGTGGCAGTCACACCGTATCGATTCCTAGCTGAGTGTAGATACCAGAAATCTGTCCTACTAGGACTGCAAGTCCTGTGCTAGACCAGCCTCCTAGGTTTGTGAAATCGCCGAAGACTTGTTGTGTTGTCGCTCGTGGAGCGTTCACCCAGATCGGGATGATGAATGCAAGGTAGGCGAGGATGTGAATCGCGAAGACGACGTTCTGCCACATATGGAGCATCTTATGGCCAAACACATTTCCGCAGAAAGCTATGCAGACAGCGCCAATAGACAGCAGTGTAGCATGCCATGGAGGGAATGCATAGTTGACATTGTGGAGGGAGATAATGCACTGGATTATTGTGCCAACGAGGAAGACTCCTATGGCATTTCCTGCTTGCCATGCCATGGTAGAGGTCCAGCTATAGCACGGTCAGTTCGGGTACGATGAAGCGACAAGGCTGTACTTACCCAGTAAGGTAGCTTAGACCCCGTTGAAGGCTTGCAGGTGCGAATTCGCTCACCCAGTGGTATTGAGCTCCAGCAATAGGTGCCATACTGGCCATCTCAGCCATACTCAGATAGATTGGACCGAAGCCAATAAAGTTCCAAAGCACTGAGTACACAAGCGCAGGCAAGCCTCCGTTGGTGAGGCCCGGCGTAAGGTTGAACAGACCGATTTCCCACGCAGCCGTGGCAATGGCGACGAAAGATGCCATAGAGAGGACTCGAAAATGCCGCATGAGTTGTTGGTTCTTCCCCATACGCGCCATATTGGCGGCATCAGCATTGGTCGACTTGAACCCATCACCAGCATTGTCCGTCTCGAGATCAGTCTCTACCACATCGGAGTGAATCCCCATTTCCTTCCCATGGGCTGTCATCTCCATCATATCGCCAGCGTGGCCTGCACGTAATTGAGAAGTTAGGGCTGCCATGCTGTTCAGAGGGTAGGACATGAACGAAAGTCGGAAGGGAAGGTGAGGAAATTGTTGGAAACAGAGGAATCAAAGAACGTATCCAAGACAAAAAGGAAGATGGCCATGCACGAAGACTTGATTAACCCATTTTCTGTGGAGGTTTGGGGATGCAAAGCCAGGTACCGACAGTGTAGCGTGCGCTCGGTGAAGATGCTCTAGATTTCCTAGCCCCGAGACGGTTCGCGATAGAAGTCTTCACCTGGAAACTTAGACTTGCAGGGTGTATCCCAGACTGCCAGGATCGCTAAGCCATTGATGTCGCAAATGCAGAAGTACCTGCCGTCCCTGAGTTTGATTCAGGCGGTACACTTGAGAGAGTATCCATTAGTGGTTGAACTTCGCTAGACCCAGCCACGCACTATTAGAGTCCGTGCCATCCTGCTCGAGCCCAGGCTAGCGGGATCGAGCGTCGCGGCATCTTCTGGTGCTTCCGTAAAGGAGGTTCTCAAGATCTGCAAACAGTCCAGACAATGTGCTTTCTGCGGGTTAGGATCTCCGACAATCTTAGCGAACCAATGAACAAATTCTGTTATGTCAATAACCGAAGTAGCTCAAGGCATGCCGCTCGAGCATAACCCAACCGTCCTCCTGTCAAGTGTACCTCGGAGTTCAAGCTGCTAAAAAGCACTATCTTCGCGACAAATCAGAATCACCCAGAAAACGGCTAGTGCTTTTCCCCAGTCGAGCTCCCATAGTAGATGGTGCCGTATATCCGCCAGCATGATGTGGATCTCACCAGGAAAGCTCCTGTGGCTACAGCTCGGCCCGAAGTAAGTCCAACAACCTGCTGTTGCCCTCGGCTGCGTTTACGCCGTCGCGGTGCTCATGCGCATTAGACTCTGCATGACCCGCTAAGGGCATCCTTCTCGAGAGCCTGTCCAAGCCGGATCCTTCGAAGTGGACCTTTTACGAGGCCGCTATCGTCTCTGTGGCCTGATGCTTCTACCAGACGATGTCCTCATTTGAGCTGCACTTCGTGCAAGCGGAGAAAAATCTCATGATAGCTGATGACGCTAAAAGTAGCCTGCCTAAGGTTCGCGACGGTGTCGGTCTAGATAAAGTTTCAGGGTCGGCTGGGGATGGTGAACGCTGCTTCCCCGTGCCTAGCGAAAGTATGTCTCAGCGCAACCAAAAGTACAGCTCGTGGACACGGATACGGCGCAGGGAGAACACGTAGCGTCGAGCTCAAACAGGTGCCAGGCTGCATGGCGTGCAGCCACAAACCATCACTGTACCTGGGATGATCACGCCAATACAGAACTCCTGACACAAGCCGTCTCGTGGCTGGAGGAAGCTGCCCCATTCCTATAGATACTATTACAGATCGACATCGCATGGATTCGACAACCAAAGCTCGTCCTTCAGCAGCATGGCTCAAAATCGCGGCCCATGGCTGAGCACGGCGACAGCATTGTTCTTCAGTTGGGCATTGTTGTCCTTCTGTGTGCGGATGTGGATGAACCTGGGGAGGCATCAGCAATGGAGACTAGCTGAGACGACAGCGTCGGCGGCCTTCGTAAGTCAAGCTACGTTGATACGAAGTTACCTAACATATGCCCTCTCAGGTAGTAGCGGTGCTGCACGTAGCAACGAACTTCTGGGCAATACAACACGGATACGGATGTCCACTACTCGATTTGCCAGAGACGAGCCTGGAAGTTGTGGAAAAGGTAGACACATCATGCCCATGATATTCTGGTCTAACAGATTGACCTTTAGGCACTATTTGCGAGCCAGATCTCCTATATCCTCACAGTTGGCTTGACTAGAGTTTCGACTGCTTTCTTCATCAAGCATCTGACTCGGCATGCCCGGCATACTCGAATACCAGATGGATTTATTGCGGTTTCAGGACTCTGGATGGTTACAGGCACTCTGCTCGTCGCTCTCCGTGGCGACTTAAGACGCCCCTGGGCTACGCTGGACGGCGCAGAGTCATTGGTAGGCCGCATACAACTTCGTCCCAGGGCAGACCACAAAACACTGACACCAGGTAGTTTCACCGATGGATGGCAGTCGAAGCTACAGGTCTTGCCATTGAGATTGGGCTGTTTGCACTTTCGATTGCTCTTGTCTGGGGTCTTCAGATGAAAGCCTCGAAACGCATTCTGGTCCTCGGCATCTTTGGTTGCCGTCTTTTGTATGAGCCCTTTTATTTTTCGCACTTGTTCCGCCATACTCACGTACTACTTAGACTCATCCCCATCGTCGCGATCCGCCTCTACTATCTAGGCCCAGAAGAGAATCACAATCCTACTTTCACAAGCATTATTCCACACGTGCTGACGGAAGGCGTACTAAATGGCGCCCTTATGGCCACCTCGATTCCCGCGCTAAAACCCTTCCTCCAACCACTACACACAGGGGCTTCACCGGCTGCTGCCGGCGCTGGTGGACATTACCACAGCTCTGGACGCCGCTCGCAAGCTGCAGCGACATACATGCTCAGCTCGGTAGCTGGGAAGAAAGAGCTTGCCCAAACAACGGTCTCTGCAACGCCCCGAACCGACCTCGAGAACATCCAACATAGACCCGAGGTGTGCTTCAACGATGACGAGAGAAGCTCCGGAAACATGTCAAAGAACGATGGGCAGCAAGATGACGCAGAATCTGTGGAGAGCAATAGCTCGCGGCAGATGATGATAATACGAGCGACGAAAGCCTGGTCGGTCCGATACGAAGATAAATGATGAAGCACCATATTGGTCATGCACTGTTATGTAGAGGCCGTGCGAACGTTGGGAAATGTAACACCATTTAGCGTCTAGGACAGGATGCACGATTTTTGATACTGGCTTGGTGTATGGTGATGGGCGTGCTAGCAGGACATATCTCTGGAGCGCTCCTTGTACGATCTCGGTGAGGCGCTTGGTCTCTGGCTTAATCTCATCCTCTTCGTATCGGCCCGGTATTGGTGACGGTGTCTCGGCCACGGCTCGTCGGATGTTTGGCCAATCCTCTTCCTTGAACAATCATCGTGGCTTCGGCGCGTATTTGTGGGCCTGGACCACGAAAGTGGTGCTGACAGCACGGTGGTCTGGTCCATGTTCTACGTCGTACAATTGGCAATTGAGCCGACTGTTGGCCAGCTCTTCGCTGCTGAGGACGAGGTCAATCGTCGACTCTCCCCCGCACCTTCATACGTGCTACTCACTCGTGCCAGGAGGGATTGTAGACCCAGCTCGGGAACCAGCTCGATAATATCGTCTACTTCACCTTTTCTCGGCGAGCCGCCGACTACACGGTCGCCACCCTATTGTGAGTTGTGTCGATTGAGATCGCCAGCAAATGACCATCTCGTGTTCTGGCCTAGGATCTCGTGCCGCCCGTCGGATGTGTCTCACCGCGCGGCGCAGGGCTCTCTGATCCTGCGGTGGCACATGTACTGATACCGCGATGATAGCTCTTCCTCCGACGCTGTGCTGTATGGCCACGATGTCCGGTGACATTACGGGTATCTGCTGTGCTCGAATGACCGCGTGAGTGTAGACGAGCCATCGTATCGGGGTCCTCGCCATGTCATCTGTTTGGCTGGGTAGGTATCGTGTTCACTCGGGATGATGCGAGGGCGTCGCGACCACCTGTCTGTCCTCGTCTCAGAAGCACGCCGGCTTCGTGATCATGATCAGTCCATAGCCGCGTAGGCCATTGTCGTTCATTATGCTGTACTGCACCATCGGTCGTTTCCCATGTTCGCTGATAAGATTCGTAGGGCCCTAATCATGGCGTTCGACCGGGCTGAAACGCCGTAGTAGCTCCATGTATTTCGGCTACGTCCGGTCACTCGCCCGATGAGGCCCTTGGCAGGCCGCACACTCCTCGTCGACGTGCACAGCTCCGCGATGTGTCCTCTTCACGCACACTTACCATACACCGCCGTCGCCTAGCATGGCGCCTCCAGGTGTCCATACCCATAACAGTTAAAGCAGCGCGTCCGACCTTTTCGATGTTCATATGGTCTCGTATAGGCCACCTCGCCGGCAAATCCCATCGTCCTCTGGGCCAGTAGCGTCTCTGTCTCTTGGTAATTGGCGAGGAACACCACCACCGATCCGTACGCCTTATTCGAGGGCTTGCTCAGCCATCGGATAAGTTGGATCTTCACCCCATTCTCATGTGCAATGGCTTCCGTCGCCTCCTTTCGGTGCTGAAGTTGGGATTGATTATCGGCCCGTAGACGCGGTCCACTTTGATGGGACACCACTGCTCCCTAGCAACCTAACAAGCGTGCTTCGCGGAAGCGCGGCTCCTGCAGCCATTGGTTGTGTTGTCGTGCTTTATGTGGGCTACAGCGAGTACCAAGCTTAGCGAGAAAGCCACAACTTATGCGCAAGAGGCAGGGTAACGGCGCTTGAAACTGTGGAAACCGACTGGCTCGAACAGCCTTTGGCTCACGCCCAGCGCCTGGTTGACTATTTCGGCCAGGGCCAGCCACATTTAGCTGCAGACTAGTCCTAATCTTCGATCCCAATCTCATGCAAGAAGCCACCCGCATTCTTCCCTCCAAGCGTTTGTTCGCATCCCCGATTTGGTGTGAAAATCTCCGCTTTCCCGCATTGAATGCGCTGACTAACTGTTCTTGGCAGAATCCATGTTTGTTGCGTTGACAAAGACAATACTCTTCGCAGCTTCTCATTACCTGTGAGCAGTTTTTCATCACGGCAACTATTGGTCTAGTTCCTACTAGGTAGATTTGTGCTGCTGTCGAGCTGCATCCTCAAGGATGTGGCTGATGTGGCTGATTTAGCATATAGACCACGCTGAGCAAGCACTCAGCGGCTGTTTCAGGATCACGGCGATATACTCGTCTGAGAGCATTGCACACGTCAAAGATCATCTACGTGCGCTCGAAAGCTGCGCCTTGCGTTGACGGTTTCAGCATGTGCCATGCTCCTCATCCCATATGCATGACACAAGCAGCGGGACCATGAGCCATAAACAAGGCGCAACACCAAGGTCAATCTTGCCTTCATCTGGCAATTGCCACTGAAACAAGAAGTCGGTCCCCCTGTGCCGGTGCAGTTCTTCCCGTACGTAATTCCTCACTTGGTGGAGTATCTCTCTGAGACAGCTTTCATGTTCAGGCGGGTGGATGATAGCCATCGATCTTGGCCGCTTTTAATCAGAACTTTGCGCGGCTTCAAGGCCTGAGCAGTGATGGCTGCAGGCCTCAGAAGAATCTATTACTCATGCTCCGGAGGCAGGACTGGCCTGCCGCTGGTGAATTGGGCACTGTGTAAGAGCGCAGTATTCAAAGCGATAATCAGCATCTACATCATTAACTTCCGTCTGATGTTCCCGGCTATTCTCACGCCGGTCTACCATGTTCCCAACGTCGACGATGCGCTTGCATGCTTCGCGCCATAGTCAGTCATCTACGTCCTCCGACAATCCATGTCCACCGTATGTTTGACTGTTGCCTAACATGAGTCGTGTCATGATTTCAATCTCTCGTCGCTGAGGGACGAGTGATGTGCTCGCACATTCATTTTGCCTGTAGAAATTCAAGATTGTTCAGCCGTACATATGGTCGTAGTAGAAACCCCGTCAACGAAACAATCGACGAAGACAAATTCCGAAGGCGACGATAGTCAGGCTTTTCCGTCTCCTCCAACGAGCGAACGTATGTCAAGTATTGGGAAGGCCGATGCTAATCCGTGACACAGCTCCTCCACACTGATTGCTTGCTTGCTCCTCCTCCGGCACGCGTCGGTACTTCTCTGCTCGGTTCACTGTCTTCCGAACCTGCCACAACAGTGAGACGGTCATGAAGTACACCAAATAGGTCCGTTTGTCTCCGACAAATTATTCATGGCCGAAACAAGTGGGCATCGGCCGCTGACATTGTTGGCAACCATTTCACGCTGTCAGTCAGTGATGTCATCTGCAAGTTAGTGATCGTCCAGCTGACCTGATCGGTCACTAACTTGCAGATTTCTCAAAGAGCGTTCGTTGCTCTATGCTCAAAGCCGTTCATTAAAGCCGCAATAGTCTGTTGCCCTGTCTGGTTTTCTTCCTCGCCTTAGCAGTGCAAAGAACTTCGGTACTTATTGGTCTCAGAACCTTATCGTTCCACCAAGTTTTGCACGAGCCGCGGAGGTCAAAACGTGTTCTCGCTTTTGCATTGCAGGTGCATAGTGCCGCCTGCAATACATCACTCCAAGAAGGACTCCATACAGCTTTCCTAAGGCGTGTCTTGCTTCGGCAATAAATCTTATAAGCCTTAGTTTACTTGGAAAACGTAGAAAAGGTTGGGTGGGTATCGAGGACTTGCAAAGGCAGAACACCCATATGCAAATATGGGTTTGTATAGTTGTCAGTTTTGTGATGCATTGTTGAACGACGCCGTCTATACAGTTGTACGAGACCAGGCCCATTTGAACCAAGGCCAGACCGCTGGAAAAGGCAAATGAGTCTATCTGGTGAATGCCATGTGCTGTGTCGATAGGTGAGTTGAAGCACCAAGCCTTTTATGCAATTCACAACAATCGCACAGCAGGCCCGAGCAAGAGATTGCGGCAGGGTGGATAATCTCTGTTCCGCGCTCTGGCTCTTTCGCTGATTCACATTCCCACGTCGGGACAAAATTACAGAAAGGCGTGTCTGTCATTCTCATGCCTCGGTGGCGTGATAGCTTTAAGGAGGGCACAATTTCGACACATGCTAATTCGTGCGGCATGAGGACCAAGGGTTCTCCCGGCGGTCATCGTGCGCTTCCTATTGGCCCACTTTGATCTCTATCCTTGGAAGCCCAAATGGCTTTGCATTACTGACCTGACTAATGATATCCAATATATGCCTTGCATATGCTGACGGATCATTTCGGTATGCAACAGAGAAATAGCAGCTCATGCGCGCAAGGACTGTTGGGCGAAGTCATCGTAGAGCTTCTCCCAGGTAAGAGTTCGTAGCGTGCAGAATCGAGAGGTCAGTGCTACAAACTGCCAAACCTCAGTACGGACAATGAATGGCAGCCGCCCTCTGCACACAGTGTGGCGCTGGAGGCTAGTGCCTCTCCTGCCAAAGGTGCAGGACGTTGCACGGCAGTTGGGTCCACCATCTACCAAAGTGGTAAGGATGCCCTTTAACGGGTGGAAGGCGAGCTTCGCGTCGAGGCGAGTCCTTTTACTCGTTCATCAGGTGATTCTGCATTCTGGCTTCATCAGTAGCCTAAAACACCTTCATTCTCCGTACACTTTATGCTCTCACTACCTCCCTTTTTTACAATTACCCTTGACCGTACCGCACCATCGAGAAAGCGGACCGTAGACTCGACCACTTTGGCATCTTCCGACGATATCTTCAAGACAGCGGGACGGGTTTCCACTTGCTCGTAAGAGGTTGTCGACAACGCCGAGGTTCGTATGTCAACCAGAACCGTGATGGGACGCTCTTGGCCGTGCAGCCAGTCCCGTCATACTGAACCAAAGGAGACTCAAAGTACCCGTCCCTTGACCCATGTCGTCCATGCACAGACTTCGGGCAATAATGCACGGTTTGCAAACGCTGAGATGAATGCTGAAGGACAACAGTTTACCGTGACTACTTTTTCAAAGCCCTATAGCTGTCCTCTGATGGTGCGGTTGAAATCAGCACAGAGCATAATATCCGACCATGATGACCATCTGAAGAGCTCGCAACAACGTTGGAGCAGCAATCCCCTATCGGTTTCTTCCTCATCTCGAAGTACTTTTTCCGCGCCGATTGACGCCACACCAAACCTTGCCAGATCACAAACGCTATCAGATGCATCGGTAGCCCTGGACACTTCCCGCCCTGTGATCAATCATCCGTTTTCCTTACCAGGCCGCGAAGAAGGATACCAGTCTTGCTCAGCAGTAGACGGATTTGATGTATCAGACATCGTGAGCCACAAGAGTCGGTTCTTAGATGACTCAGACGGCGAAGTGGACAATCAGGACAAAGCAGCCACAAATGCAATTCCTTCGGTCATCGGGTTGCTGGAATCCAGCCTCTCGGAGCCGGGAATTGTTGGCGGTTTTGTCAATGAGGTTTCCGCCTCGCTGAGTGGCTGTAAATCAGGAGAGCCGTTCGAGTACAACTTCGTGGCGTCTGAACATAGCCATCCGCCCGAAGAATATACTAGGCTTGGGAAGAGGACGAGAAGCCCCAAAAACCACCGGAATCCTTCGAAACTGCGAAGACACTATTCACGTGGAAGTGAGGGTTGCCAGTTGACGGCGGCATACTCTGCTTCACCTCTGTGTGGTGCAGCAAAATCTGCGTCCCATCTCATACCGTTCAGGAGTAGCTCTTGGAGACATGTGGATGCCCGCAAAGAGACAGGGTACGAAAACGTGTTCGGTACTTCGGCACTGGAAGGAGTTGAAAGCCAACGGAAGCACTGTGGACCTCCCCAGTTATCCTGCCCACTTGTTGTGGACTATGCACAGGAATCGACTGGCCGTTGCTTGTCAACAGGAAGGCGCTTGGATAGTGCTTCATTGCCGGAAAAGCTCTGCCATCTCATGCCAGCATGCGTGCGAACTTCTCCGGTGACGTTTCCTTGGGCACTATCACCTTACGAGAAGGCAATGCAGAGACTGCTCGATACGGGAGTCGATGTCAATGCTCAAGGAGGAGACTTTGGCAATAAACTGCAGTTCGCGTCAGCACGTGGTCAGGAGGAGATGGTGCAGGTACTGCTTGGTGTCGGAGCTGATGTTAATGCTCAAGGGGGATGGTACGGCAATGCGTTACAGGCCGCATCAGCACATTGTCACGACAAAGTCGTACAGATATTGCTCGATGCGGGAGCTGACGTCAATGCTCAAGGTGGATGGTACGGCAATGCCCTACAGTCCGCATCATATAGTGGAGACCAGAAGACAATGCAGATACTGCTCGATGCGGGTGGTGATGTCAATGCCGAAGGAGGAGAGTATGGCAATGCATTACAGGCCGCATCAGCACGCGGTCTCCATATGACGGTACAGAGACTGCTCGATGCAGGAGCTCATGTCAATACTCAAGGAGGATGGTACGGCAGTGCACTGCAATCCGCATCAGCAGGTGGTCACGAGAAGGTGGTGCAGATGCTGCTCGATGCGGGAGCTGACGTCAATGCCCAAGGCGGAGAGTATGGCGATGCATTACAGGCCGCGTTAGCACGTGGGCATGAAAAGGTCGTGCAGGCACTGCTCCGTCAAAGAGCTAATGCCCCTCCTGAACAGACGTCCAGCGGCAAGCGGAGACCTAGACGGCAACCACGAGATGAGCTAACTATTGCCATACCCGTCGCGGGTCTGGTTGTGGGGGAACGACGGACCGACCCGAAAATCGTACAAGAACCCGAACCTTACATGGCAAAAAGTCC
This sequence comes from Knufia petricola, assembly GCA_002319055.1. Classification (NCBI taxonomy): domain Eukaryota; kingdom Fungi; phylum Ascomycota; class Eurotiomycetes; order Chaetothyriales; family Trichomeriaceae; genus Knufia; species Knufia petricola. Next base: position 18,966 of record NMUC01000115.1, on the reverse strand, counting down.
TTCAGTTCATTTGCTCGCAAGCCACAGGAACAGAGACAGCGTGAGATCTTCATTGAGTCGATAAGTGCTTTGTGAACTCAAATTGAAATTGGCCTTGCCTGTTCTGGGCGTCTCAACTGTCCGAAGGAAGGTGCGACTTTCTGAGCATTATGGCAGTGACGGCGGTGAAATTGGTCACGCGGTCAGGCACAGATTTCACAACCAACAAGCAAGATAAAGCGAACAGTCCTTGAAGCTGTGTAAGAGGGTGTCGTCTTGCAGAGATTCCACTCCAGAGATTGTCGCCGGCGAAGTCAAGATCGCATTGTTGTTTTCTTCGGAGGAGCAAAGGTGCTCCCACCGAGTGAGTGGCCTTGGTTCCGAACCCAGCGGGCGGGGCGCTGCATGTCTGATCTAGTGTGCGATATGGATAATTTTCGAAATACATTTTAGATGGGCGTGGAGCTTCATTGGTAGCCAGGCTATTAGGAAGATTGGCAGGAGAAGAAATGAAGACGACGAGCTTGGAATTTGTGAGCGCTGGCCAAGGTTCGGAGCTGGCAGAGCAGTGCGGGGCCCGACAATATTTAGAGTGCTCCGCGTTGACGGGAGAGGGTGTTGATGATGTCTTTGAAGCCGCGACGAGAGCGGCGATACGAACATGGTCGATAATCGACGTGGTCGAAAGGGACACTGTGTCATTTTGTGAAGTCACGTATTGAGGACAAGGACCACTTGCTCAGTGAGACAGCTGAGACGTCCGATACATGGTACTTTCGAAGCAAATCAGATAGTATCGCTGAACTCGTACGAGCAAACACAGACCAAAGTAGAATCTCAGACTCGCCTAGCGTTACGCAAGACCGTCGAAAACATTGTGTGTATCGACACCGCTGAATGCTAGTCGAACCTCAAAGGGTAGCACTCAAAGCCTGCAGCCCACCGAGAACGAATTGTCAACGAGCCTACCTCTACCTCGATCCTCCTAATAACGAAATTTAATATACAAGTTCTCCAGAACTCGTACCCCAACGGCCCGCTTCAGAATGCCAGAAGGCGGCCAGACAAGCAACGACCTCACAAAAACGAGCAAGGAATCTTCCAAGCACCACTTGGTGAAGACGGCCTGACAAACTAGCAGCGATGGCGGCGCAGACAAAAGCGCGAAAACAACGCAACCGAGCACGTCATTAATGACAGCTCGCTTTCTGAAGCAACGATACCTGACGCCATAGCCGAAGCACGAGGCTGGTTCTGTGGCGACAGGAATGTGATCGAGTCTTACCTTGCCGACAACCTGGCTGCGGTAGATGCGGCCGAGACACTCGCTGCGTCTATTAATGAGGCCTACATGACTGCGGACCACGGACTACAGCTGCACGAGGCGGAGCACGTGGCACGGCATCAGAAACGATCCTACACTCCAGAGAAAGCGCTTGAGACTCCCCATTGATGGTAATGGTAGCCTGTCGACTAGAGCAGAGGGCATCGACCCAACGCACCAGGCTTTCGGGATCTGGCGTTGGGTGAGAAGGTGGGTGCCATTGGCACGTAGTGAATTGGCCTGGAATGCATTCTGACAGATAATGATGGCTGGAACCTCCCTCAAGCTCGGGTGACTACCAGGCCGGTCCAGCAGATGCTCGATCGGTGGTGGTTCGATGTAAATGAAAAAGTCACTGCATTGGTCCTCCATGGAAGGCGCTGAGAAGACCTCTATGAAGAACCACGACCCAGGAAATTCCTGATTGACTGATCAACAGATGGCATCTGCCGTGGCGAAGGCATCTCTTTAATGCCTTCCTTATCAGACATTTTTGGGTTGAGGAAGTACATGCGGCATCCCTTCGTCCCTCCCTGCACTTGCGATATGACGTCTTTCTCATCTGATGAGCAAGGCTTACTGCTTTGACTATTGACTGTAGGAAGGCACAGCCAGACCTTGATCTCCATGCCCAGTCCCTTTTGGCTGCGTACATCTATCTTGCCGCCGAGGGAATCGACGATCTGTCTGATGGTACTCAGGCCGAGACCAGTCCCAGAGGCAAAGGTACACTCCTGCGAGAAAGGGATGAACATCTTGTTGCGAACGAAACCTTCGCTCATATCTCGCCCAGTGTTACTGACGGCCAAGACCGAATGACGGACCGAATTGTCTCCCCTTGTCGGGACTTATCAACTTGTAAGGACATATCGATCGAGCCTTCGTCCGTGTATTTCAAGGCGTTACCGAGGAGGTCCATGACAATCCTGCGAACGGCGCCTGGTTGTGAAGTAACGCACCAATGAGGACTGTTTTCAATGTTGAGGGTAAGTCGTACAGCCTCCGAAGTCACTGCTTGGCCCTGCGCTATCATGTCCCTATTCTGTCGCTGGCCCATGGCTGTACTGGAAGATGATAAGAGACGTCCATGTCCCTCTTACGCTTCTGCATTAGTTCGCCGAAACACTTGACCTACATGAACGACCTTAACTGCTTCCTCTACGACAATGGCGAGGTCAAAAATGCTGGTCAGACTAAAATATTGGAGGTCGTAGCTTGTGTGATTTCTTTTTGGTTGGAGTTCTGCGTCGAGAGACTGTCAAACTTCGCGGGAGGACACGAGATGTTCGAATGGCAGTTTGATTCCGTCGCCCAGGACTATTATCGGCTGTGCTCAAATGTGAAGCCTAAGCTGACCGTCGTTGTGTTGTAACAATTTGCAACAGGCCGGCTAAGCCAAGCGACCAAAGTTAGCCCAAGCGGTACAAGCCTGATGTTATGCCCCCTCCATCCGGCGCCCCTGACCTCTTAGCTGTCCGCTAATCCAGCCCCAGCGACATCCTCACGCGCAGCTGGACCTCTTCGACTCTCGATATCAGCCATGTCCCTCTCGGCAGCTTTCTTCGCCACCCACCCTTCCTCGCCGACATAGCCGTCTCTCCCGACCCCTACCCAGAATGCTCGTCCTCTGCTTCTAGCGCCCCAAGCCCAACCAGAGCCTCGTCGAGTCGGCATGTGGTAGTATCGAAAGCTAAAATATGCGGTAACCGCGCCGATAATTGCGCCGGAAAGAATATCGATGCCGTGGTGGTGGAAGTCGAACCAGCGAGATACGCAGATAAAGATGGCTGTGCCGACTGGGAGGAAGACTGCGAGGAGGAGAAGATAGATAGGTGGCGCAGCTGTGCTGTTACGGGGCGGCCGTGTGATACCATTTGAGAATCCCTCGTGGTGCCTTGGCGAGGAGGTGGAAGGTGTAGAATGAGGTGATGCTCGGCCAGCTGTGTAGTGTTGCCGAGGGCGTCGAAGAGAGTTGTCATATTCGTAGGTGTTCACGTTGGTGGTTTGCTGGTACGGTAGGAGATGTGGAATCCCAACTACGAACTTGGCGCAGAGGAACAAGGAAAGGTAGAGCAGCCCGGCGCAAGAGAAAGAAGAGTGTCCAGACGGCCATGATGCGAAGATCTCTCTCAGTGTTCCTGGTTCTCTTTCTTGACAGATGTCCGAGGTGACGAGGATAGGCGTCGCACCTGACAAGCCAAAATTCTGGCCCAGCCCGCCAACTCTATACTGATCGGTAGCGCTCAGATCAGGATTGCAGACACCAATCGCATATGGTCGTGGTTTGCCTGCTAAGTCCTTCAGGCCCTCGGTGATCATGAACGCTGACGCGAGCGCAAGGCCCAGACCCATCCATGCTGTATTCCATTCCCATATCTTGCGCCGCCAGATGAGAGATTTGGGGGTAGGCTTTGAGGCTGTCGGGCCAGGGATGAAAATCAGTGAGATGACCAGCGTGATGGCTGCAGGTACAAGCAACGACACGACGACCAAAACTGTTACGGATACTGTATCCTCGCGATAGGGATAGCTTATGCTCGGGTCCTGTAAGGAAAATGGTCGCTTGTTCGTGTTCTCGATTCCCTTATTGAAACCTCCACCGACGCCTGCAATACCACTGTTGTTGTTAGCAAATGTTGACAATGGTACCGAGATAACTCACAGTATCAGTATCCAGTCGATGATGTATGATAATAGGATGCGTTTCGATAGGTGCATTGCGCCTGTGGCAAGACTTTTCGCAGACTGTGACGTGCCCGCCATGTTGGGCAATTGAGCACGCGACCACTAACACCGAGCCAGAAGACGAGTTTTTGTGATCGATCGTTCTGCGCGAATTAGGTGAATTGGGTGTTCATGACCACTGACCAAAAAAAAGTCTCGGCCTGGGAAAGGTCCAGAAGAAGGTTCAATGACGTGCAGAAACAGTCTGGGTATTTCCGTCATCCAACCAATTATCGCTTGGATTTGATGCTCATTGAGAGGCGTTCAAAGCATCTTCACAATGTCGATGCCAATTGTCATAGTAGTACAAGTAGGACTATAGAGTGACATTGTGTAGCCTCGAACACTGAACCTAAGGAAATCAGCAAACAGCCTCGAGCTTCCATTTGAGTGGGAGGCGCACCATTGCAATTAAGGTTCGTTCAAGCGCCTTGGCCGCGCGTCGAGTTCAACGGCTTACTCTTGCTGTGGGAATTAATTGATGTCTAATTGCCATCCCCACTATGCGAGTGTGCAGGATGCAGTACGACAACTAGATGATTACGTATCGCTCTCGGGCGCGTGCGGTCCCTTGGAAATTTACCTCGAATCAAGCACGTAAAAGCCCCTCCAGCAGATAAGCTTAGTACCTGGCAGAATGGTTTCGTCTGAGGACGAAGTTCGTTTGTCCGACCAGACAAGGAGCTCCTCCGCTGAATGCGACAGCCAGCACACAGTGCGACGATGTGCCATGAATTACCCCGCAGATTGTGTGGCGCGTCTCTAAGACTGCGCCGACGACGCGAGAACACGTGCCGTGCCACGAGCGCAGGAACACGTCCAACGGTGGTCACATCTTTACCACTGTCATAAGAAGGGACGCCCACAACCGTGGCGGTTTTGCTGAGTTCTGTATGCATCGTCAGCTTCGAGATTTTCGCGTGGGGCACTGAACTGGTCGCGGGAAGGCGAGTGTGGCTTTGCCAGGCACTGCGGGGGCCCATTATTCGGGAAATCGATAGTCACCACAGTCCCAGGTGATCTGCAATGCTTTCACCATCAAGCGGAGCGAGCCTCAGGGAGACCTAGCGACTTTAAGGGCGAGAAGACGAATCGCGCGTCCCAGGAAAATCGCAAGAAGTTGCTTTCAGATAGCGATTGTAGCTTATCCGCAGAATCTGGCTCAATAGATTTCGCGCAAGCGTCCGAATCAGGTGCCTCCTGCACCCTCATGTTTGGGGCCAAATTGCACGTCTGTACTCATGGTTTGGCAAGACAGTGGAAAGCGGCTGTCTGATTAGACCGTTTTGTGCCAAGTTCAAGGCCAATGGTTGTTATCAGTCCCTGTATTCTCTCTGGATGATATCTGACAAAATTTTAGGTCTTTCAACTCCGGCATCTAATCACATCCACCACGACCTAGCCCGGCTACAGTACTAACGTAGTTCCCCACGTGATGCACGATCCCGCGTGATGCACGCTTTTCCTACATAGGCATCGACACTGTCATTACTGTCCAGCATCATTTCTATAGGTTGACGAGCTATGAAACTTGGCTACTGTAAAGATTATCGCTTTGCCCTGCGATTTGAGGGTTCTGTCATTCACAAAGACGCCTGGGTCGGCGGATGGCGCGCCCAAAGCGCCCTATGCCCGATATTTGCTCATCCTCCTTCATTGCCCTCTCTACGCTGCTTACAGCAGGGTATTTGCTGTGCCTTCTGCGAGAAGATACCTTTACTGGTGGTCTATCGACAGCGACTGTAATCGTGTCCAAGTCATCGGCGTTGGTCGTAGGAGCAGGGTTTCTTCTAAGCTGCTTCCGGGGTCGAGGACCCTCCTCTTCGAGTGATGACCTCTTCCTCGACTTCATCGCGCGCTCTTCTGCTTCTTTCGCCTGGATCCGCTGTATACGTCTTTGTTCAAGCTCTTCTTGCTGTCTTGCAGTCGCCGCTGCCTTTTCAGCTCGTCGAGCCTCTCTTGCAGCCTGTTTTTCGGCCTGTTCAAGAGCCCGTCGCTCTCGAGCTGCCTGTTGAGCTAATTGGCGTGCCTTCCTTCTTTCTTCCGCTCCACGAGCTTTCTCAGCTCTTGCAGTGGCCTGCTGGAGCTTACGATCGTTTGCCTGTTGCCTGCGTTGCTCTTCAGCTCTCGCCACGGCAGCATTGCGCTCACGGACCCGTGCAATCCTCTCCGGGCTCAAGAAACGTGCCTGGCCCGCAGCTTCACCCTCCTCATACAGATGCATTGCCTTTCCGCGCGTCCGCCGCTTCTTCACATGTACGACTGCGCTCCGGAGGCCAACAACCTCGTGGCGTGCGATTTCAAGGTCTGCTGCGAACTTCTCGCCCGCCCGGAGTAGCCTTGCCACGTCCGGGGTTACTCGGCCTTCCCTGTTCAGCTTGCGGACTGATCGACGGTAGGATCGTATAGACCTTGGCGTCTTTGTTGACTGTGGTGGTATTACTTGCCTCTCCGGCGTAGCTGGCATTGTAACAACATTTGTGATAACCCTCTGTGGATTAAGCGGATAGATCCCGGCTGCCTCCCAGGCGCTGCGAATGTTCCGTGCGCAGAATGCCTTCTCCCATGCTTCGTGGAACATCGGCCAGAAGTCCCTCTTCGTTAGGCTGACCAGTCCATGGCTTTCGCGAAGAAGCCGGTCGATTGCTTGTGAGTAGTAAGTAGCGAGTGGAGCGAACAGTCCTAGATCAAGAGGCTGTAATCGATGCGTTGAATGCGGTGGTAATACCGCAAGTAGAATACGATTCTCATCTGCGTACTCAATAAATGGCATATTAACATGACTATTGTGGCCGTCGACTAGTCACAGCCGTCGATCTCGTGGTCCGACCTTCTCTTTCGTCAACCGGTCAAACACTTGTTCAAGCCAGTTGAGCCCGATTGTATCGTCACTCCAGCCATTCTCTGAGCTAGCAAAGTATGCTTGGTCTTCGGCATTGAACTCATCAAGCCAAGTGTCTTGTAAGTCGTGTGATGTACCTTGATAAATAAGCGCAGGTGGGAGGAATGTCCCGTCGGTGCAAATTGCAACGATCAAAGTAATAAACTCACGACTACCGTCCTGACTTGCGCCTTTTAAGCGCTTATTTTTCAAGCTCTCGAGCGAGACCACTCGTTTAGTAGTTCGTGAAAGCCCTAGAAGGAAGCCTTTTTCGTCGACGTTGTAGATATTTTGCACATTAATCCGGTACTTTTCTAGCTTTTCTCGTAGCTGTAAACGATAACATATCAGCTTCCTTTTCGCGTTACTATTTCCTAGGTAAACAAACATTGCCCATAAAATGCCTGTACGTGGTCCGGGGAGCTTATTGTTGTAATACTACTATACATTTACCTAAACACGTTCAGGGTAATGTATAGCAGTATTCCTACCTCGCACAACTTAATGTGGATAACAAAAAGACTTACGGTGTCATAGAAGTGTTGAAAGTACTCTGAATTATCTGCTATCTTCCTACTATGGTTGATGTTTCGAAGATAGATGCTCTTGACGCGTTCTCGGTTCCGGTTACAAAATCTCGAAATCCAGTTCTTACCAAGCTTCGATTTAGCGATGCTTTGCGCGATATTCTTCAAGATTTGTGGTGTTGGAGGAAACCCGCGGTCACTGGACTTGTTGATATACTCGATTAGACATTCTTCCTGGGTCTTGGTCAGTCGTTGTCGCGAGTCAGAGTTGGCGTCTTCAATTGTGCCTGTTTCGCCTCTAAAGCGCCTAGCAAGCGTAGTACTGACGAGGTTCCACTTTCTAGCTACCTCAGCAAAGTTAGTACGCTCTTGAGCTTGAAGGTCAGCAATCGCTGCTGCAATACGAGCGTTGTGATCCATACTATTGGCGTTTCAATTGCCAGTGTTGAGCAGGTGGAAATCGTGCATCACGCGGGATCGTGCATCACGTGGAGAACTACGTTAGTGGAGTCTGTGGCGTCCAATCAGGCGTAGCACAGCCAATTAATATGTATTTCGTCTCTTCAGATAGCGGTGAGTCGATCTCACCTTCTCAACTTCTCGCTGTGGTTGTCACTGCAGAAAATGGCTGACATCCCGGATCGCGTATATGGTGGAAGGCCTCTTTCACTGGCTGCTCAGTTCTTGAGGATGCGACATGACCGTTGCAGTCCGTGGATCTCGACAGCGTCTAATATTGTATGGACAAACAGAAGAGATAAGCGTCGATTGATCATGGGCTTATCTTACCTCTCGATGAGTGGGACAATAACTCACCGTTGGGCTCGAATGCGTCCAGAAGACGTGGCTCAGCGGGAGTGGCGTTCGTGCGAGTGCGAGATAGTGCCACCAGAACGGTGCTTTTCCGACGTTGTCCATTACCAGCGGACATGCTGAAAACGTCGATCTTGTATAGCGAGAGCTTGCCCACCAGAAAACACAGTTGTATGCAGCTATCCAGATCTTCTCCGCTCCTTCCTTGGGAAGCAGTGCATGTGTAAGCAAGATGTTACTTCGATAGGAATGTCCAAGTCATCCCTGGCCGGCCAAATGCTGGCGCAGCACGACGGTCCTACCCACTGATAATGCTCTATCGACATAAGGTGGTCACAGGATGTCGATGCTAAATTCCCAATCGCTGTCGTTTGGGTTTTGTGTTTACTGAAAGGTTGCTGCCAATCTGCCTGCGAACAGCTTCACCTTGCACCTTTCCCGCCATTCCCCAAGAAAGTGCTTGCGCCTGACCTCAAGATTTATGACATTCATCGTTATCAAGCGTCCAAAGACAGATAGGAGTTCCCGATCTCCCTCGTTTGCCCATAGCCTCCTCGCAGGTATGGCTTCGAGGACAGAACACAGCAAGCCTCATATGCAGGAACTACGCCAATGGGCATCCGGATCCCTGCCGCACACACACGACAGCGACGCATGGCCTGGGAGTCGTCCATCTGGTCCATCAATGCCCGTCTTACACACAGGATTTGAAAATTGTGCCCATTCTTCACTTCCAGCGCTTGAACCGCTAATGGATGCAGCATATCAGGCATCTTGGCGTTGTTCCGAACCAGCTGCTGCTTTTTGGGCCACAGATCATTCCATTGGTCTACCCTTTGCATGCTGTCAAGAGGTTGACGACGTCTTCGAGGATCTGCCCTTGATGCTTCCCGAACCTGCAACTGCCCTGGACAGCTGTGAGCCGATCGCAGATACATCTGGTCGAAGGTGTGGACAACCTCCGAGCATCCGGTCTGATGAACAAGGAAGCCTCGCTGTGAACCCTCCCGGGTTGGCACTTCGCGATCTTCATTCAGAGCCTCCTCGACCACATCCCATTCCCACCGGGGTCGACCTGCTGATGCAAGCTCTCGAAGGGTCATTCACGAGCTCGACAAACGACGACAGGCCTGCACCTGGTGGCAACGACAAGACAAGAAAGCATCTCTGCCCACTTCTGACGTGCAACAAAGCCTTTCGACAGCCCGCTCATCTCACAACTCATATGAGGTCCCATACGGGCGAGAAACCGTATCAGTGTCATGTGCTCGGCTGTGACGCTGCATTCACGCAGCTCGGCAACTTGAGGACACACGAAGGGCGTCACCGAGGAGAGAAACCACCCAGACGGTCTCGACCACAATCCGGTTCGACCGCCATCTCCCCACCAAAAAGGTACGTATGCAAGCTTGATGGATGCGCAGAATCGGGCGACGGCCATGGCAAGGCATATAGTCAGCTAGGCAACCTCAAAAAACACATGGACAAGTTCCACAGCAAGACACTAGCACGTCTCCGGGAAAACTTGGCGGATCAAGGTCGGATCATCTCGCAGGAGGAGCTCGAGCTCCGAAAGTACCTCGAGTCACTCTACAGGAGATGCAACAGGATGGCAACGATTTCGTAACCTGGATTGTTCCTGCCCGAATTTGCCCCAGAACGCCGGTAAAGGACCCCGGCTGATTTTTGCGTTTTACTCTCATACCAGCGGCAAGTGCGGAGACGTTGTGTTGACTGAGGGCCTTGCGTCAATGTAAAGCAGACCTCGCCATATCCGTCCTCAACTTGCACTTCCTTGCTTCTGGCTCATAGTCGCGAGGGCAAGGATGACGCTACTGTCGATTAGTGCTTTGCGGGCATGCACGGTGCAATATGAGGGAGTCGGCCACGCTGATCAAATTCGATGTTCATCAGCCGCCTAGGACGAGCATTTGACACGAACTTTAGGGCATGCTCCACAAGCTCATGTGCAAATTCTCCCGTGAAGTTTGTGTATCACTCGATGTTTCGATGTCGGAAGCCACAGCATTCCGTTGTCTTGCGACAGTCAACAGTCTTGTCACTCCATTTACCCGATCATGTTCATCGGAGATGTCACTCGAGGCCTCGTAAATAGCATTGTACGACTCTTGAAGACATGCTGTCTAAGCTTCCAGAGTTACGTCTTGAGCTGGTTCGGACCGCGTTGTTAGAAACTCAGTCGGTGCCGGTATCTGCACTGGCAATGAGCTGACGCTGGAGGCACGAGCAACGATGTGCAACATACCATGTGCTGACGTGAACGTTCGCCCGACTCTCCGAGAAAGGTTCTGAGGTTGGCTGGCAGCATTGTCGACCAATGCCTTCAGTAAGGTTGGGGGGAAACAGAGTCGTCTTGATGTGCCAGAGATGACGGCTTAACCACTGAAGAGGACATCTCGGTCCAACAATGCCGTCTCGGTAAATCGCGACAGTGGTGGATACGCAGCGTTTGAGAATGTCCTTGGAGTCTCAGCTGCAGTGAGTGTTATAAATCTGTAGGCCAGACGTAAAGCACCTCCTGTGCGAGAGTGACCGGGAAGGCGTAAAGGTGAAGCTGGTCGCAGGCAGATCCATGTCCCTCCCAGGCTTAAGCCGTTATGATCTATCGATGAGCGCCACCACTCGTGGCAGCAATCTTTCAGTAAGCACAGAATCCGAATGACAGGGAGCGAAGATCTATCGTCGACGTCCTGTGCCCGCTTCTCTCGATTGTGCATAATCAGCATCGCCTTCTAGTGGGCGTGGCCGTGAGCGACGCATCAATTTCTCATCGCGGCCGAATACCGTAGAACTTCTCACTCATCCACCACAAGTTGATGCTGCAATCTCCACCCCAAGATGTCGTGTCAACCACATCATTCTAGGGATCTTACGCACATAGCTACCTCAAGTAAAACCCACGACGTTCCGTCGTGAGCCATGACGTCAGCAAGGAGGCCACGAGCGGCTCTCTAGCTCCACAAGCAGGTTAAGCACTGTCAAACACACCAGTGCTGGCCGCAAGACTGGCCGCACAAAGATGTACCCACTGGAAACCAACTGATTTTCACATCGACCATGCTACTTCGCTATTGCTGGAGAAATGATGCACCTCTAAATACATGTACACCACTGCACCAGTTTGTTCTCTGGAGTCTGTGAACGGCAATCCCATGCGCGAAGGACGCAGGACTGAGTGTGGCAGCTTATTCCAACTAAGTCAATCTCCCCAAGAAACGCTTTTCTACAATGCGCTAGCATAGATGACATGTATTGCTTGTACTGATTTGAAACCTTCTCCTACTATCCACCACATGGCAAGAGTGAAGAGACCACCTATGAAACTACCGTCGAGTCGGGGAATAGACATGACAGCAGTGAGTGGTACGTTGCTACAGGAGCAACCAGAAGTGTCCAAGGAGAAGGAGGAGAACGAGACCAGGGCCGATGACCCAACTTCAGACCAGCACCCAGCCAAGCGCCAAAAGCTCGGCATGGATACCTCAGCGACCGATGGCTCTGCCGACTTCGTACTTACGACTCTCGTCAAGCCAGCTCCAGTACGTTCAACTGAGCACCTACCCAAGGACACGCTGACCGTAATACCAGCTGCCCAGACCTGTCGAACACTCAGTCGGGACAGCAGCGCCAACAGAGGCATCTACCAATCGAGACCCAAGCGCCGTGGCGGAGAGCGAACGAGCTGCGAATAAGAGTCGCGAAGAAAGAGACTGGCTGGGCGGAACACCAGACTGCAGTGAGGGTACCACAGATACAGCGCAGACAGAAGCCAAAGATGTTTCAGCAATCTGCCTGCCGGGCATTGAAACAGCAGGGACCAGCAAGATCGTCGAACATACGAAACCGTCGGCGCGAGAACAAGACGGCGCTGCGAGAGAGCACTTGAAGCGGAAAAAGCCCGAGACTGGTGAAGCACGTGTAGCCGAGAATGACAGGTTCGAAGATGACAACGTCGAACACGTTCTCGACTTCAAGATCGATGACACACCACCAGGGTCCATGGGTGTTGCATATCGAGTTGTTAAAGAGGATTTATCCCAAGAGGACGACTGGGCGAAATTGGCTCTGAAACCCTACCAAGGAAGTTACAAAGAGGGGGACCTCGTACATGTACAATTTAATCATGAACAGCCGAATCCTGCGAGAATCGTTGAGCTGCGCCAAGGAAAGCAGGTTTTCTTCATTGTCCAGTGGCTATACAGTCAGCAGCTTGCAGAAGACTGGCTGCGGGACTCGAAATCTAATGGAATTTGTGCACACGACACAGCGGACCTCTTGGCTGGCTGGCCGTTCAACGCCAAGGCTCAATTCCTGTGGTCAGATCATTTCCAAGTCGTCATGGAGGCCAATCTGGCTGGACACGTCACCGCCCGGCCAGACATTTCGACTGAGGTTTACCTTGAAACAGATCTGACCACGTTCAGGGCGTTCAGGTGGGATCGAACGAAGAGAACGAAAGAGCGTCAGGATCGCAACAGGTTGAAGGCAACACGACAGCAACCGACAAGCAAGAAAGGCGCAAAGAACAGTAAGGAGTCAGCGCCGGTTGTTCAGACAGCAGCGGTTTCGTTGTTGTCGAGGTTGTCAGTGCTGGAGAACTTGTTGAAGACGCAGAAGCAAGCAAGAACGTTACAAGCATAGGCTTGGCCTCATTGATGATTTGCCGCATTCACCGGCATTGAGTGTGTGGCGTGGAGCTTGCATCGAATCTCTTCTATGCACCAAGTCAGCCATATGATGGTCATGGCTAACCTAGGGGTCCTGATGGCATTTGCTGCATTGCTAAGAAGCGGCAATGCATCACAAGATCACGCACTCATTCGAACAGTCCAGTGCTTCTACGCTGACGCTTGGAAGTCTGACATTATCTCGTGGGATCAGATATGTGACTAACAACTTACTGTGGATCAGTCCTGATCTGAATAGTCTGCCGTGCATCAATCGTCAGCTGTGGCTGCTGGGTGCAACCTGGAGGATCATGCGAACTGAAATGGCGCACAGACAAAGTCAAAGCAATCATATTCCCAATCACCAGCCAGCCGCACGATAGTGATCAGCGCTGATTCGAGCAGATACCGTCGGAGCTGCTACAGATTTGATGGATGGACACCTACACCGTGACCCTCTTTCAATTCCATCAATTGTCCCAACACTACGCAGGCATAGCGTCTTGCCAACACCTACCATGCCCCAGGTAGCTGGTCTTCGCTCATCAGCCTGCATTGGGTGCCGCTTTTGCTTCATTGGCGGTGCCTCTGCTCGCCTCCTGCATTTTCGCGTGCTTTTATTGGGGCTGACTATTACGCGTAGGCACATCGGATGTCGTGACAGTAGTATCTCGGTATGTTGGTCTGCTTGGTACGATGATCGTCATTATTTCCACCGCCGTTATATCTGTCGCCGAAGACATCGTTTCCCGAGGACGGGCCGTCCAGGTGACATGCATAAGCGAAGCGCAAGCAAGTCACGTGTCAAGTGACCTGAGGTCGAGAACAAATGGAGTGACAATATGATGCTCGATTCAGGTAGCCTGGATCCTGAGGAAGCTATATCCGCATATAGGCGTATGTGGCAGAGGGGGAGATGACTTAAGCTGGTCAGGGAGAGACCATGTAAGCATTGGATTGAGACGTAAACCAGCCAACCTCAGAGGGAACTCGAACACGCCACGATTGGCAACAACTCGCAAGGAGCGCATTTCCAACTAGGCTAACCATCACGTCGACACTCTTGACACGCTCTCTTTGCCTTGCGAAGAGGCTGCAGCTCCATCTCCTCAGTTATGGTGGACATGTGAGACAGTAGATCCTACAACACCCACAAGTCTGCATAGCGGCCTGCCTGCCGAAAGCAGAACACAAAATACCCGTACACGATCCGGCCTGTAAGTTACCCAAATGGTGAACCAGATCTGGCGTGCTTTCGTCCTCCAGGAGTCCATCTGTTTCGCCACTTCAGGTGGGCACCAGTCCTCGCGAGGGCATCTCTCAATCTGTGTTAAAGTCACTGTCTTCGATGCCGTACCGTCACCACTCGCCATCCTTGTGAAGAGGCGGTCGGGCATGGTATCCGTCTGGCAGGAAGTGTCCTGAGAGGGACATCGAATGCTGGTGGATGCCCTTGCAATTCAGACAGGGGCATGGTAATTTCATGAGCTGCCTATGGAGTTGGCCACTGTACCAGTACAGGCTTCTTCTAGCCATAACACTTCCTGTATGGGTCATGTTCGGTGGAAGGGAACGATAACGGAGCGTCATATAGAACTGGTCTTGGAGGCAAACACCGTGGACCTGAACAAAAAGCGCATCCAAGGACAGGACAAAGGGTGATCAGTCTTGGTAGATTCAAGTCTTGCGGAATAACCAAGTCTTGCGGAATAACCAAGTCGCTGATTCATCTCAAACTTCTTTCGCGACGCTCGACGTGGCTGTGTAATACATGTGACAAACTGCTGGCATCATCACTAGCTTTCTCGAAAAGTAACGAACGTCGAATGTCGGAAACTAGCAGATCAAAAACAACTGCATCTTGAACCACCCCATTTCACGAGAGGACAGCCTCGATTGTATTTTCCCCCAAGATTCTGCTGACCCGTGTAGCCACCGTGAATCCCTCAAAGATTGATGTCGTCAAAGATAGATGTCCTCGCGTCAGGAGAACTTCTCAAGCCAATTACCTTTAGTGGAAGTGCGACTTCCGTCGGTTCTAACGAGATCGGTACCACGGAATGCTCACCATCCAGCATAGCCATCTGTTGCAGCTCACAATCTCACTTCTGATTGTCGTTGACCGCCCGCACACTGGAGTTATGTAGAAGACAGGTAAGGCTTGTCAGCAAGTGATGTTGTATTTGGGCCACCGGTCGGCGGTGAAAGCTCCCCAATGGCGCGCGTCATTGCCACGTTCTGTGGCTTTGCCGGGCTCATCGAATGCTTCAAACCAAAACACGTCGACACCACGGGCTAACTCGGGGCACACGGCGGTGCGCCAGTACGTCTCCTGGTTTGCTGTCCCTGCTTGAGCTTGCTGCCAGTCGGCTCCCCCATCGGAAGGCCATCCCGTCTCTGTCGGTCGCAGTTCGTCAGCTTCGATCCCGAAGATCCGCCACCGAAAATGGAAACTAGAGACTATGCTTACCTCCAATCATGATGTGCAGCGGACGCGACGAGCTGCTCACCTGACGGATGTGGCCAACGGTGTCGTTGACGCTGACCTGCAGGCGCATTGGACTTTGACTGATGTCAACACCATCCCAGTACGCGAAGCTATTGATTAATCTAAATCCTGGTCAGCATTGAGTTCCTGGTGTCGATGGGATGCCTACGCAAGCTGAACGCCACCTGTAATGATCATGTCCATGGATCCATTATGCCATGAGTTCCATACATCGGCTGTGCCAATCGCAACATCAGGAAAGGTCTGCTGGAGATCTGCGATCCACTCCTGCAACTCGACCGTGCTATACGTCCCTCGGTATAGGCCTTCCGAGCCGATAGTGATGCCGTACAGGGTGTCGTTGTACAGAGATACCTGGATCTGGCTCACAACTGTCTTCTCCTGATCGTAACCACCTTGGTCTGGCCACAGACCCAGCAGAACCTGGAATCCAGTGTTTTGCGCCGCCGCCAGAATACTCGAAACATTGCCACAGGTGGAGTAGGTCCGAACAAGTCGCGCGTCTGTGTAGTTGGCAATTGCTGTCAAGTCGGCCTCAAAGTCGACTTGCAACTTGCACTGGCCGTCGGGATTGACATTACCCAAGGCCATACCCAGATGTCCAGAGCACGCAAGACTCGACATGAACAGCGACAAAGCTACTAGAGTCACGTTGTACAACTGCATCGTGCTGAGTCTGTTCTTGATCTTAGTTGACGCACCCACAGGGCGAGTTTCGAATGCTCCAGCGCTCGAGCATTGACTTTACAGTCAAGTAGTGCGTCCGCCACGGCATTCGGGTGGCGACAAGAATGCAAGAAACGGCGGCTGTCTACGGTAGTCGTCAACCAGGAAGTCGTGGCTTTTGCCATTCTGGGCTTTACAGACTCGCGCTTCGGTGGTTGTGGATGAAGTCTAGGTATCTTCAGATCAAAAGTCGAGACATTTCCGGCCATCGTGACCTCCCAGCCATCAGAGGCTGCTAGTGTCGTCTTTCACCACCATGCAACGACCACTCGATCGTCGTTGTTGTCCTCACTGTTGTCGTCGCCCAGAAGCATTTCACCAAGCGGCTGTTGACGAGAGCGACACCGAAACCAGCGCGAGCACCGTGAGCTCCGCAACAGCAGCGACTGACGTTGGTGAAAGTGACGAGGATTTTGTCGAACTCGACTCTGACGCCTGGCATAGCGCAGAGGACTATCAAGACCAGGTAGCCATGTCGGAAGGCAGCTCGGAGCATTGGGACGATGACCTGGAGGACGAGGGTAATGGACACAATGGAGACGATGAAGATGGTGACGCGGGCGATGAAGTCGACCGTGATAACGGGCAAGACACACAGAAGTTGATGGGCAATGGTCCTGTGGATGCCTTGCAAGTTTTGGAGGGAACATCAACATCTGTGCACGCATCGCCGATAGCCAGCTTGAGCGCGGTCCTTCGCTCACTGGATGTGCGCACGACTGATACTGCAGACGATGCTCGAGGAGGTGAAGGTGAAGTCTCAAAGAGTCCGAGTCGTGGCACGCGCGAATGAGGTACAAGGGAGAAATCGGATCACGTACACGGGGAAGAGGTTCATTTGCCGCAGTGATGGGTGGCATGTACAGCGGCGAGAACTATGGCTCGCAGCACTCATGTGACTACCCCAATCAAGGCGACCATGGTGTCGGAAGACACGGCAGGTCCAACTTCTGTCGCACAGATCTAGCGTAGACAAGGCCGGTCTTCTTTCTCGGTGGAGAGTGCGGAGATCAGATCCTGTTGGAGCAGCCGCTGTACCTGGTGCGACGAGGCTAGAGTAGCTTACTGCGCGTAAGAAACGGCTGCGAATGCATGACTCGAGATGGCTCGCGGTGAAGATTCTACTGTCACCATAGCATACAGCTTAAGGTTCGACCAGAAATCCAGTCACGTGGCGATGATCGCAGTCAATCAGGCAGAACCCCTATGTGCGACCGAGGCTGAGCTAGCCTGGCCGGGTCGATTACTGAACTCTGTTCACTGCTGCTAGAGGTACACTTCACTTCGGTGGTTTACCCTTCGTCTTACTTCGCTTCTCTTGTGCTGACCACAGCGTTAACCTGCGATGTCGCGACCTATCGTATCGTAGTGTGCAGTGTTCTCTCGCGCTGTACTGCACGCTGAACAGTCTCCCGGACCGTGTGCCGACCTTCGCAAACGTCTTGTGGTGGCCATTGCGCAGCACGCATGCGATAGGAGCAGTCGCGCGAAAGGGGCGAGCAGGTATGCTTGCTATATAGACCACAGCAACCTCCTCCGCCGGCCCGGACATCGACAGGAACCACGCAACCAAACCGCTCCAACAGCTCCCACGACACCTACCGCTCCCACCGCACCCACTACAGCCCGTCCCAACGGCCAGTGCTGTCCTGCGCCAAGTGGTTCCAAGTCCGTCATACTCGGACTCGGAGTCGATACTGAGCTTCCCGAACCGTCTTCCAACCCTCCAGTGTTCGAGCAAAGCTACTTCGATGTCGACGATGATGACCACGACGAAAACATTCAAGCGTGCAGGGAGAAAACGGGAAGAGTCAAGAGTTGGTTTCCGCCGAGACCCTTCCGGTCGAGGCCGACAAGCTGCCATCGCCTCGAGGGGATGCACAAACTCGTCGTGTGTTGTCGCAGGGGCCTCAGATCGTGCAATCCGCATCACGCCTGTCCCGGCGACTCTCACACCTGCGCTGGCCTCTGTCGAAGGCGCGTATCGAAGTGGCAGAGGTGCCGATTGTGTCAACGTCCCGCGACCTGCGCATTGACCTGCTATCATCGCCGAGCCGTACGCTCGCATCACCCTTCCAGTATGACCCTCAACTGTTTTCCGACAAGCGAGATACCATCATCGGACCCAGTGGCCGGCAGCATCGTGGATCTCATGACCACCCCCACCTGAGTCGAGGGTTTTTAGTGCGGCAGGACTCGGAGCAGTCCAACGTCATTTGAGCATCAAGCGGCACCAAGTCGTAGGAGATGGCTTAGCACGTGGCATGAACTTCGCAGCAACAGATGCGACAGTAGTCCTCGTCCCTCGTTCTTGCACGGTGGAGACTGGTCTTGAGGCACAGGAAATTCGTTGTCAAGCGCAAAGGTACCCAGTCGAGCTCGGCGCTCATCCAAACCACGAGGTCGATGGAAGTTGAAGGACTTGACTCCCTCGAAACTATTGATCCCGCCCCCTTGGCACCTTGGACGCAGCCGGCTTTTGACTCGATCGTGATTGAACACGACAAAGCAAAAGCGCTCGAAGACATCACAGAGATCGTGACAACGGCGAACAAGGTCATCTTCAGCGATGCATCCAGCAAAGACACCGGTGTCGGCGCCGCAGTGGTCATGCTTGATCACGGTCACAAGCCCCAACAGACCGCCCAGATTGGGTTGGGACCAGCAAGCGACTGGACTATACATGCGGCAGAACTGGTAGCCGTTCACCAGGCAACAGAGATGATCGCAGCAGCAGCTATTGCGCCAGGCCAAGTTCAAGACGCTGACCAAATCTTCACCATTATCAGCGACAG
>NMUC01000114.1:0-47933 GCA_002319055.1 Knufia petricola | reverse complement strand
CATGCAAGTATCGCGAGGTAATGATACTGGCTCTGCAGAAGGAATTGAGCACTGTGGTTGTATCTGGTAGCGTGGGCGCACTTGCATGTCATCTCCAGGTGGCGTAGATCGTGGCATCTGCGGCGAGTCTCCAGGTTTGGTCTGGTACGACGTTCGTGAGGTCGGCTTGGATGCTGCTGAGGAATAGCAGGGCCAGGACCGCGATTAGCGATGTTTCGCTTGCCCGGACCTGGAGAATTGAACGGCGGTTGAGGCTAGGACGCATAACCATTGAGCGTTGACCTTTGTTAATAACCAGAGAAGGAGCTTGGTGGTACTGGGCCTGAGGTTAGATTGACCACTCGATGGGGGTGGTGCAAGAGGATGCTGTTGTGAGGACGGCTGCTGGCCAGACGGGGATGCGAGACTAGCGCTTCTTGTCCTTGATTCGCCATGACGCCACTGAAGAGTACCTTGGCCGTGACCGAGGTCGGAATGTGAAGGTTATGAACGTCCGACGTGTTGCGGCGGGCCTCCCAAGTATGGCTGAACAGGTGCACCACCACGGAGGTCCAGTCCACGTCTCAGCATGCGTATCTCTGCCACATAATCTTGCTTCATTTTCGACCGATTGTGTATCGTGATCAAGGCAAGCTGAAGGAGGAGGAGCCGATGTACCTACGAGCACTACCTGGGTACGAGAAAGCACTAGGACCTGATCACACCTCGACTCTCATTATGGTCAATAATCTCGGCACCCTGTATGCTGATCAAGGCAAGCTGGAGGAGGCGGAGCAGATGTTTCTGCGAGCATTGGCTGGGACGGAGAAAGCGCTGGGACCTGACCACACCTCGACTTTCGATACGGTCAATAATCTCGGCAACCTGTATCGTGCTCAAGGTAAGCTAGAAAAGGCGGAGCAGATGTTCGCGTGAGCGCAGGTTAAGTATAAGTGAACGCCGGGATGTAGATATCAACGATGACTTAAGACACATGGCTGTCTTGCTTCTATACATCGTTAAAAAAGGTTCTATAAGTCATCGCAAGTGCAATACTATTCATTTTCGGTCTCTTTACCTTTAATATGGTCTTGTGCTGAGGATTCGACCTACAGTATAGAACGATAGAGCCGAGACTTAGGCCCTCTAGACAAAAACAAATATGCGGCGCAACAAGGTCCCACAAAGAGGAAGAAATACTCACGTGACATAATGACCAGAGAATGCTCTAGAACTCTTTGTAATGTTGACACATGAACCTTGACGTAGATGTAGGTAGCTGCTTGGGCTGGCGCTTGTCCCCTATAGGCTTAGCCTGAAAAGGGCGTATGAAAATCAAATCAAATCAAATGTTGACACAGGCCACCGCTCGGCTTCGTATTCGGCACTCGGCAGCTTTCCGTGGAAGTACCCTTTCGACCTCCTGTTCTCCCATTAATCGCATCGAGGTCGAATATGAAGCTCTCGAGCATCTCGAAACTCTCCGGATGAGATCTCACGTACCCTTCTATGCTGGTTGTCGAAGTCAAGTACGCTCACATCCGGTCTCGGTGGTAGAGCACAGCAAGTGCGAGAAAAGCACGTTGGCTGGGCTTGTTTTCCTTTGCGTAATCAACCACCACATTCACGAGGATTCGGCTCTGAACATCGCAGCCATACAGGATATGCAGTACTCAAATCATTGCGATGTGATTTCACCAAGCAAGTCGTTGTGAGTGTTGAGATGCAAGGTATCAAAGCACAAGTGCCCATGCTAAGTTGCACCACGAAGAGTGT
This sequence comes from Knufia petricola, assembly GCA_002319055.1. Classification (NCBI taxonomy): domain Eukaryota; kingdom Fungi; phylum Ascomycota; class Eurotiomycetes; order Chaetothyriales; family Trichomeriaceae; genus Knufia; species Knufia petricola. The sequence continues at coordinate 46,178 of NMUC01000114.1, read as the reverse complement.
TTCACACCTCGAGGAGGTGGTTTACTTCAGCAAGATCCTGAATCGATCGGGATGCTGAACTCGTCCACCAGAGCCTGTGGCTGCACGGCATGAGGTGTGTTGAGGTTCCACCAAAACTTCATGGTGCACCGTACGAGTGTACCACCGAGAATTGAAGCAGTCTGTAGATCACTCAGCCTCAATTGTCCACCAAAAGTGGTGCATCTGTAATCTTGTCCGCGAGAAGTCATGCTACACAGCACGAGGATGTCACCAGAAATCGAGGATGCTTCCATGATTGTGACGCCCTTTTTCTTATGCAGTGGTGCATCTGGAAGCATCGGTTTCGGTAGCCAATAGCATGTTCTGAAAGACGTTTCCTGCAGCCAACCTATGTTGCGCCAGATAACTCAAGATCTCGCAGTAGGTCTCAGGGTAAGTATACGCAAATTTCAAGCCGTGGCCAGTGCCATTAACGATGTAAGCCTCGAATGCAGAAGCGTTCTGGAAGAACATCTTTGAGGCGGCTGGGATGGATGCGAGTTGTGGATTACCGGTTGCGTAGCAGTTACCGCCACAAAACGGGATGTCGTGTTCTGGCCACGAATTAGCATGTGCAAGTCCGCGTGCTGGTGAGGAAGAATACTTACCACCAGTGATGACGAGGACTGGGCCGCCATATGTGCTTGGTTTGCCGGATGCACCAGTAAGTGTAAGGATCTCACCAGGTGTGACTGGCTGACCAGTCGCATATGCCACCTGCAACACTTTGGGGTCAAAGCTATCGAAAGCAAAAAAGTCGATATGTGCGCCGATAGATGAGGCAGGTGCGAGATAACCAGTCACGTAGCTCGACAGTGCTGAGATGGTGTTTGCCTTAATGAAATTCGATCCAAGGACAAACTGCGATGCGAACGAGCCATTCTGAGAAAAGCCAGTCAAGACAATTCCGTCACTAATTCCTGGGTTTGCAGCGGTGAGCGCGTAGGTTTGGGAGGAACCGAAGCTGTGGCCGACGTGGACAATCTTCTCGGGCTTGGTGGAGATGCCCTGAACTTTGCCGTTGCGTAGAGCAGTGGTGAGGTACTCGAGAGCTGCAACTTCGAGCCAGAGTTGGCCTTCGTTTATTGGATCTTGGAAGTGAGTGGACATGCCAATGCCGAGGCGGTCCCAGGTGAATGTGCTGTAGCCGTACCGGTCTACTGCTTCACGGACATAAGAGTAATTGTAGTTATTGTAGGGGAAGTCCTAGTAGCTGTGGGAGGTGGTCAGTGAATGTCCCCCTGGAAGTCAAGTGTGTATGCATTGCTATACCTCCTATCGAAGCCGATGCTGTGCGTGGCGACTTGCAAGACCTTACTTGGGCTAGAGTCTGGCTGGCAGCAGGTAGCTGCGATATCATAGTCGCCGGATACTGTGTTGTACCCGTCCAAGATCTCATTAGTGTAGTTGTGACCTTGTCTCGACATGCGCAGGGCGAAGTTCGTAACTGCGATCTGGTTTGCTAGCTTGAAGTTGCCGTTCCGAGCTGACACGCTGACAGGGACCGTCATGTTCTGACATTGCGCTGCCAGGGCAGTCGAAGTGAGAGCTGCAAGCGCAGCGACTGAGAGAGCTTTGGCCATGGTCGCAGATTGATCCACGGAGAGACAAGATCGGGTTGCAGTGGACTTGGATTTGCACAAAGCAGAGAAGGACTTTTTCACCGCACCTACCTGCTACTTAAAGCATGATCCTAAAGCTCTGAGAGTGTTGTCTCATTTTGACGCACATCACTGACAGAGCACAAAGCGTGCATCGCTCAGGAGCAGATCCAAGAACTCGGAGATGGCGCCATGGGGGATGATGATGCTGGAGCAAAACAGGCCTTGAAAGTCTAGCTTCATCGAGACAATCACTGCCAGACCGGACATTCTGTCGAGTGCGGACTAGCGTGAAGGGAGAGTTCAAGGTAATGGATACGAGATTATGACATCATACGAAGGAGCGAAGAATACTTTGAGAAGGCAGATCAGCTTCAGGGAAGGTTCGATGGGCTCCGACGTGTCCGAGGCGAGCCTCAGTCGACTATTGGAGGGCACCCCAGTACTGAAAGAGACAATCTGATGAGCTTCGTTCTTGAGTCGCATTCCAGTTCTATCATGCGCCGCACTTAGAGCCCTGCACGAGCACTTGGGAGCACTCCAGTATCTAGAATGGCACACGGGCTTCTGGTGGAGCAAGACACTCGGGGTGCCAACTTTTGGTGGCATCCTCGCCCGGTGCAGCCACCAGTTCTCGTGGAAGAGCTCAACATCCCGGTTGGTGACGACCCTGCCACAGCTTCTGGTGGACGATGGAGGCAGCATGATCTGCACACAGCGTCACCCACTTTCTACCCCTCGACCCTCCTCCCTCGACCTTCCGCATTGCTGAGCTTACGCTCCACGAACCTCAAGAATCCCCCGCATAATTTCGACCAGGACATTCAATGAGTGTACGTCGGTCCGCCCCTTCGGGCTGCAAATCAGCCCCACGTGCTGTGGAGATTCACGACAGTAGGGCCTGATATCGGAATGTTCGGCCCCGTGGATGATGAAATTTCACTTAGTGCTAAGAACGGATGAATTATCCGTGCCAAAACTTCGTTCCGTGAGAGCCGCCTTTGCCAATCGCGTGAGCAACAGACAGCAGGCGAACAATTCAACAAGAGTCGGTGGTGAACGTGCGTAATGACTTCTGACACCACCTAAAGTCCAAACACATTATGACCTGGTTTATAGCCCCAATCTGCACACCACGTCAGTCCAGTTCGTAGGAATTATTCCGATCTTACCTTGAACAACCGGCAATACAGTTTTTTGAATCAATCCTGGTGGACCGCAGAGTAGCATCACGCTGTCCTCGTCCGGGGCGAAAAGGTGCTCGTGGATGGTGTCCTTATTGACAAGTCCCTTGAGACCTTTCCAATCCTCCCTTGGACTATCGAGAACATGCGCTATCTCGACTCGACCATTACTGTCCTTCTCGAATCGGTCCAGCTCCTCCTTCAGTAGGATGTCATTTTCAGTTTGGTTTGCATAAACGACGCGAATTTCGGTTCTATCGCTCTCAGTAAGCATAGCACGAGCGATTAACGAGAATCCGGGCGTAATTCCAGTGCCACCCAGTGCTAGTGACACCTGCTTAAAGGTGCGTTCTTCCCCATAGATGGTGAAATTCCCGTCGCCGTTGTAGACAACCTCTCCCCTAGGGCCGCGCATTTCGATCTCTTCGCCAATTGGAATGCAGTCCATGATATTCGACATGGCACCACCGGGCTGATTGCCGTCTGGGTAGTAGGTCTTGATGGTCAAGTCGAATGTGCCGTTGCCATCGCGGAGGTCGTTGCTGCCATCGCCGTCGCCACCCCCATCGTGTGGCGGAAACACAGGACGAGTGGGAGTGTAAGGTCGGATGAGCATTCGGTCCTTCATATGGAAACCGACTTCGAGATGCTGACATGTACCGATTCCCAAAGTGGTCTTGTTGTCGGGCAGTTCAAAAGTGTATAAGCGTGTGTCTCTTGATATTTTCTTACGGTTGACCAATTTCACAGGAACCCACCGATGCTTCTGCAATGCTTGATCAGAGGTCTTCTCGGCGTACGGATGGTCTTTCTTCTGAGAAGTTTGTCGGATGTAGTTCATTGCTTTCTCCGTAACGACACCCAAGATACACTCTGCGGTCCATTAGTAATCAGATGTGCTGATGTCGATGCGTAACTTGCCTTGAAGCATTTGGTTAGCATTGTCACCATGAATACTTGCATACTCGTCTGTAGTTTCCTGGTGAACTGCTCCTGCATGTGGGAGGATTGCTGCTGCTCCCCCAGGATGCCACGGCAACACACTTGTGGCATCACAAACCTTGCCATCAACGACAATCCAACAGTCTTTGTCGTTGTTATGCTTTTCGATCTCTGCCCTGGTGAACTCTTTCTGCGGTGCGGCTGCACTTCTCTTTGCCGCCTGGATTTGAATCTCGGCACTTGGTTTCATCCAGCCTCCTTCACCTGTTGCAGGTTCCGTTGGATGGCGAAACAAAATACGAGGAGTACCATCATCCTCAACAATTTCTGGTTTCACAATATACCAGCAATTGTTCATGGATCCCAAAACATTCCAATAAGGTTTCTCCGGTTGCGTCATCTTGAAGATGTTGAAGCATCTGACAGTGATGCTTTCGGCTCTGAGAAGATCCTTAAGCTCTACATCAACATGCCAATAGCACCATGTCCAAAATTTCATTCCATGTCTGAGAGGCCGATCAGGTAGCTTTCGGATGCAATAGAGCCAGGTCTTTGTACCACCGAGTGACACTTCAACCCTCTGAACCTCATCACCACGGCCATTATATGCAAAGCCCTCGATACGATAAGTTTTCCCTTCCTGAATATCCCTTAGGTCGATCTTCTCCCCTTGCGCAGGTTTCACAATCACCGAGTTGAGATTCTGCTCGTAGCACGCTGTGTCTGGATGACTAAACATAGTTTTCGCAAATTCACTCTCTGTTTCAGTAATGAAGCCTGGGACAGTACGGTTGTCCCAAACGTGATAATGGGAATCGTTTTCTTTATCGCTTGTCCAGATACGCTGAAGCCATTTGACACAGCGCCCTCCAACGTAGCCTGGAATGACAATGCGAACAGGGTATCCATGATCCGGCGGTAGAGGAAGATCATTCATTTCGTACGCCAGGATTACGTCGTTCGTAGGATCCATGACATACTCGAATGGAATGCTTGTCGCATAATTTCCTTCACCGGGATTGTCCGCGCCTTCAAAGTGGACGAAGTACTTTCGCCTCTCTTGATTCGGCATGCGCTCTGGAACACCAGCTGCCAGAAGAACATCGCGAAGCAACGGACCCTTCCAGTAGGCACATCCTACACCCCCTGGGCCCCAATTGAAACCTTTCGTCCGTTTAATCATGTTCAACTCTTTCCGGCGACTATTGTCACAAGCCATCAAGACCGGAATATTGATCGGGTCGAATTGATTCTTGAGATCATCCATGGATAGCTCCACCTCTCCCCCTTCAATCTCTATCTTATGGAACTCCCAGAGCAGCCTTGGTACAGGTCCATGGCTGCGCACATAGTGAAACTCATTCGGTGTAATGAGACCAGCCTCGTAGAGGCGTGAGAGAGGCGGTTCTGCGTTCAGGGGATGCTTTCCCGTGAGTCTTATGAGCTCGGGTGATCGAGGTATCCAATTATCCGGAGTAAATTGATCAGCCTCATCGATTGAGATCAGCGTGCGGTTATGTGTCTGAGGCGATCTTCCTTTGCCGTCGTTGTTCTGTAGAGAAGCTATGTATTCCTTGTCGTGTTCGAGACTTCGGAGGAATGAGATCTCTTGTGCAGTGTATTTGTCTTCGAGTTTATCGACTCCGTTGCCATCCGATTCACTCTTGTTTTCGCTGTCTTGTGATTCCTGATTTGGTGTAGTTTGGGCGTCCCCGTCCTTGCCGCCAGTGCTTTGCTGCTCATTTTCGCCGCGTTCCTTCTTAGTCTTTCCGTCTTGACATTCCTCCCCCCAATCTTCTTCTTCTTTCTTGTTCTGTTCTTTTTCTTGCTTCTTCTGCTCTGCTTCACGCTTTCGAACATTGGCGGGCCATTCTTGACCATTCTTGATCCAATCTTCGGAAAATTCGAGAACATATCGCCAGCCGATGGCTCGGTTCTCTGGATGCCGCAGATGAAAATCCTACGATAATGTCCTTAGCGCACTTTGACCACTAGCGGGTTGGTTTGTGCATTTACCTTCTGATTCTTCATCACTTCTCGAAAACTAACGAGTTCACCTCGCTCAGCTTTCTCCTCAACGTGGTGGAGTTTCTCCCAAGCCTCTCTCACTTCTCGAGGATCTTCAACAACCTCATCTCCTCCCTGAGTAATTCCAGGTGCCCTTCCCAGTATGTTCCTATACCCAACACGGTGATCGTGACTGCTGGGCATTTCCCAATCTGGTTCATTATCGATCTCAGCCCGAGAAGAGCCAGAATGGTCTCTAACTTTTACATCGTCTCGAATTCTGACATGGCAAGGTATTAGAGGCATCTTTTAGATTTGATCTCTAGGCAGTTGTTGAAGACAAGTGCTCGCGCATTAGAGAACAAGAGGTAGCAAGACGAGGTATCTCGTGGAGGGCGACCACCTATCCTTGTCAACTAGATGAGAAACGTTCTGCCATATCCCCAAATCCCGTGGGCTAGATGCATTTCCAGAGTCGTGCAAATCTTCGAAAACCATGTCAATTCCATCATAATGAAGTCAGTGTCTAACCTGGCGGAGAACAGCCACACTGGATCTCGGTTCGCTAATCCTTGTTTGAATGACAAAGCGAGATCATGTGTTAGCGTTCAACTTTCCTGCTGGGTCCGCAAACGCATAACATGAACGATGCACACGTCACAAAACTCTCGCAAACCCGAATCGTTGGACCAAGTCGAGTCATCGCGGCCCTCACGCTGACCGCTATCATTTGACCAGCCTAGAACACGGTGAAATGCAGTGCAGCTCGAATAAACAACAATCTCCGACGTAGCCTTCTAGTATTCGCCTCTGCTAGGCTCCAAATGAGGTGCGTATCAGAACCGAGGGTCACATTTAACCTCGTCCATCCCCTCCGACCATAATGCTCCTGATGAAGGTGAAGACGATAATCACCACGTAATATCCATCCAAAATCTGCCCGTGTCAGGCGATATGAAGATTGACTGCTAATGGAAGCGACGCGGAACGGGAAACAGCGAACTGACTCGGGAGTCGCGGCTTGCCAAGGTCGCTTCGCGCCCGGACACGAATTTCCGGGCACCCCTCCAGCTGCGTTTGAGGATGATGACTCTCGCTGCATGCACGCCCAGCAAAGAGTTTGTCCCGTTATTCTTCCGGGACAATGGTCGTGTCTACTAGGCGTTACTGACAATCAATTTGTCCAGTGCTCAAAGCACAATGGTGGCTTCCTATCAACACTCTCAGACACAGAAAACAGGACGTTCATCTGTACCCGAAGCTTTCATGTTCACGTCTCTATCTGGGCAAAGATCAGACTCGGATGCGCCAAGATCAGACATGCCGTGGCCTTCACGAGAGCCAAAGGACTTTAGGTTAGCTCGGATCATTTGTCGAGCAAAGAAAAGGATAGAACTACCTAGAGCGAAAACCACCGGGTCAAAAATCTTCTACCGCCCGGCAGCCTTACGAGTTACAAGCTCGGTCGGACACACTCATAGTGAAGAACGAGTGCCATTGTGTACAAGAATCTGTCATGGTCAAAGCGGCCCTATGGTGCAAAACACCTACGCCGTATTCGTTCGGAATTGCAAGCCACAATGTGGCGGCATGAGACCCTTTGTGTAAAAGAACAATCGTGCCTTTCGGTTTGAGCCTCGTGGGCGGACTGCATCGGACGTAGTCGACCCGAAGCAACTCGCTATCGCCCGAGACGTCGACGAAGGAGTTTTCGTAGCAGAGAATGTTAGACATGATATCGGAGTGATATCGGAGCATGACTGAGTAGATGGAATGAAGTGATAGCAAGCAGATAAGAAAGGTTGCTTCCTTCAAGCTTCGTATACGCAATGAGTTGCAGGCTGTTTATCACTTCGTTTCCCAGCTCGGCGTTTGGAGCTCTTATGGCCGAACAAGCGAAGGCAGAAGGATTGCCATATCGCATGCCTTTGATACGATCTTGACTCACGCTGTACATTTCAGGTCTGTGGCAGGCTGTTTCATCTCGTTTGTGAGGATGTAGATGAGCTTTCACAAACTCTCCATGGTCGGACACGTGGAGGAACCAGATAGTATTTGTTCATCTCATCTACTCTTTAAGATCGGAAGGTCATGCGACTCGCCGCCAACTGAGGAGTGGGCTCCAGGACCTTGTGCGCACTGCGAGTGTACACCTCGGATGTCATACTTGCTAGGTGTGTCAGCTCCATCAGGTCCGCACAACTCCATTTTCGGGCCAGGAATGGTCGCTGGGGGGATGTTAGCATACTTGAAATGAAGAAGGCATAATGCAAAGCTCAAACCTGCAACAAGGCACCCAGGTCAGCTCGTGTCGTTCCGGAGGTGAAGTCAAGCAGTTCCGGTGAATAATGCCATGGTCGAGTATCGGAAGATGAGGGTGCTGTTTTCCTCGTTCTTGCCACCAGCAGTGTGGTCAATAGGCCGTCCTACGGTTGGACTATTGGACGGACGGACTGCTATGGCGCAGTCCGTTCGCCCTGTAGTCTTCGAGCCGCCCGTCCGTCCTGCAAGTCTGGACGGGCTACGCCCGGACGGTAGGACTGTTGGACTCCTACTGAGTATTGAAATTTAGCCCGGCTCGGCGTGCCTACCCTTCCTTCCTCCCTTCCTACTAAGCCCGATAAGGCAGCTGAAGCGATTGCTCCGCAACAACAGGGGACATGATTGGTTGATCCATGCGACGCGCTATTCAACGTGTCTCGACGCGTACTTCGATTCATCTATGTCAGTAACACCGGCGCCATGTCGTCAGATATTCCCGTCGACGACACCGAGCCAACCCAGCCTCTTCGACAGCTCCTCTTTGCGCCAGATATCCCCATCAGCTCGCGTCGTTCGTCTTGCCATAACACGCAGTCGAGGAGCACATGATGGACAGTCTTGTCCACACATATGTATTCATATTCGCAATATTCGCGAATAAAACGAATATTCGCATTATTGCATCTTGCTGTCCACGTGCCTTACGTTGGTCTGCTATTCTCTTCGCATGCAAGATCGACGGATGCACATCGTTGGTACTTAGGAACTCAATGAATCATTTCGGAAAACTATCTGTATCTGGCGAATTGTATAATTACTCGCAGCCTCAATTAAGAACAAGCATCATAACGGCTCTTCAACAGAACCAGCCACCGCATCGTCTCAGCGTTCATTGAATGCCTCCGAAGACCCAGCACATCTCTCGCACCACTGAAGACGCGCTCGACCCCCATTTCGGTCGACGGAACAGGGAGATAGTCGCGAGCAGCACGCGCCATGGTTGGAAACTCGAACGCATTGGCCTTCCACCATTTCAACACCCAGTCGTCAGCACCATCCGGCGCACAGCTGTGCGACCAGCCCACGGGTGGACTGTCGAGATACTTCTCAATGTCCGATACGCACGGGGCACTTCCTAGCCGGATACGCCTGAGCGTCTTCCACAAAGTGTCTGGCATACCGATCGATTGTCTTGGCTCTTGACGTGTGGCGGTCTTCAATGGATACTTTGTGGTAAGAAAAGTCCGCACCTGGGAAGTGATCACCGAGGCATCAGCACTGCTCATGTGTGCATCGATCAGGGAGGTCTTGATTCGAGGATCCAGAACTGTTGCCACGTAATACAAAATGTTCTCATCCATCTTTCGCATGAACTTGTCCGCTTTCTCCTTCGCATGTTGAACAGACGCCTTGACTGTGGCATGTACGCCTGGAAACTCACCCTGCGCTGTACTCACATCCGTGAGCAAGTCATCGAGCCCCCAGTAGGTGGCCAGGCTATCAGCAATGGTAGGCATATCCCGGGAGACCACATTCGTGTATTCCCAGAAAGGCTTGAGGACGGTCTCGATCTGCGTCAGCTGTACCCAATCCTCTTCGGTCGGCAAAAGCGTCTCTATCTCAGCATGCGTCCGTACATATTGAGTCAGCTCCTTGCGAAGCCGTAATGCGTCGTTGATCATGATGAAGGTCGAGTTCCATCGAGTCTCAACATCATAACTGATTTGCTTCGCAGGGGATAATTCTCGCCACTCTCGCAAACGCTGAGGACTTCGAGCAATCCACAAGACCAACAGGCGAATCTTCACAACCGCGTTCTTGTCCCTGGGCAGATTCATACCGACGTCAGTAGGCAGCTGATTCTTTGCAACATGGATATGGTCCAAGGTGGCCTTTGCCTCCCTTGCCGATCCTGCTCCAAAGTGGGTCAGGATATCTTTACAGATGAGGTTGATGACATGTGCGAGACATCGGATGAAACTTGGTCGACCGTGGAAGCGCATCAGGGGTCTCAGGCGGAATTCACTGTCTTCATCGTCGTACAGCTTGGACAACTCGGTGTGGAGCGTATCGCACATGGTACTATTGTTTCCAGCATTGTCACCTGTAATGGTCAAAAGTTTGGGTCCAATTTCCAGCTCATGGAGCATACTCAGGACCGTGGCAGCCATGTTCTCGCCGGAGTGAGCGCCAGCCAATTCCACGAAATCCAGAAGGGCCTCGTGTTTCTCGAAGCTCGGGGTGATCCAGTGACCAATCACGCCAATGATGCTGATTTGATGCTCCGATGTCCATGTGTCGAGGGAGAGGGCAACACTGTTGCATTGATTTGCCAACTCAAGCCTCAAATGTGCACGATGCTGGTCGAACCGAGTCCTGATCCGCTCACGCACAGTGTCGGCGCATCGCAGAGGTCGATCGACCATGGCAGCATCAAAGATGGCTCCGAAGCTTGGATGCTCCACCGCGGTGAAAGGCTGCCTTGTTTGAACGATCCATCGCACCAGTGATTGTTCTAAATCCATGCTTTCGGGTCGAGCGATCAGCAGACGGTCTAGTGGCCCCAAAGATGAGCGATCTGCGACTTTGGAATTGGGTCCGATACGGTTCGTAAGTGTGTCAACAGGTTCGAGGTTGTGCCATGGCGGGATGAATCCGTGGATGGCCAGCTGCAACGCTTGCAGACAAGTAAGCGGTCTTGCTGTAGTAGACGACTTTTGTTGGTCCATGTTGTATCAAGTATAGTAATCCAGAAATGGTCTTGCGTCCAGCTGGTGTGCACTTTTCGCCTCTTCGCTGCAGACTCCGAGGTCGTTGGTGGGGTCGATCGATCAGATCTCTCCGAGTGAGTCGTCAAGCCCGCTGAGACGATGCTAGATACTTGCGAGACCGATTCGGATGGCAGAGGACCTTCAGAGTCTCCAGAATACGCCACTTCGATGGTGTCAGACGCGTCGCGGTCCGGCAGCACGCTCGCATTGACCTTCTCCACACCGCTATTCAAGGCGACATAATCTTTTCGAGGCAGATTGCGTATCGAGCGGGACCCAAGCGCCGCAGATGCCATCTTGCTCTACGTATCAACCTGGCAGACATGATGGAGATGGATGGACACCTGAGCCAAATGTCATACACTTTGTTGTAGGTAGGTGTCAGCCTTCCGACCAATGATATCCTAGAGGAACACAAAAAGTCAACAAGTCAACGGAATCTGCTATGCCATGGAATGAACAACGTGTCTGATACGTGCATTACGCGTCGTCGTCGGAGTAGCATACACACGTGAACCAAGATCGAAGACAGCCGCCTCCAGTTGCATCGTCGTCGCGTAATCGTGGGAGCAGTTCGAAGAACCATTGAATGTAGAATAAAATTGTTGCGATGCAGGGACCCCATGGTTAAGCAAAAGTCAAATAAGTTTCGAAGAGCTACGCCGACAGCAGACGAGCTTGTGTCAGCTTAACAAGTTAAAGTATCGCTCAGACTGTCAAGAAGAAGATGATCAGATCAATCTCGGGCAAGAAAAGATGTCCTCCAGGCCTGGGTAGACATCATCGCCGCTGTTCGGCACGGAGAAATATGGAGCCGAAAGCATTGCGAATACTGCGAATACGAATATGAATATTGCCCATATTCGTACGAATAATTATTCGCATTATTCGTATTCACATGCTGCGGATATGAATACGGCTCATATTCGTATTCCTTTATTCGTTTCGGAGCCCTACATGCCACGGTACACTGCCTAAGTGTTTGCCTCGAGGCGCCGGTAGTGACCTGCTGCGGATTCCACGTGGTGAGGTAATCAGGGTCTTCTCCCACTGAGCAACTGAACACCTGAGCACACGCATTCGCCAACCACGCCGATCAAGGTCATGTCGAGGCACGATGCACCTGGCTACCACCAACGGTGGTCGACGACCCCCACGCCGTCGGCAGATGGATACCTATCGAATCTAATCGAAATAAACCGCCGTCTTTGTCCCTCACAGCGATGTCACCTCTTCCTCTCCCACTGGTGGACCTGTCTGCTCTCTATAATCGTGCAACCGAGTTGAGTTTGGTGTTAATGGTTCACAACGTCTCGAGCTGGCACTCAGACTCGACAGACCGTCTTGATCGCCATATAGACGTCGGTACATACATTACGCAGACGAAGTCAGCAGATTCATCATGTCTCTCGGCTCATCAGCACCGCCCGACAGATGGGAACAATTACTGCTTCGCACGACTGAGCTGTTTTTGTCCGTTCCTTCCCTCAGAGATATGACAGCCCGCACGCCCACGCTGGATATGAGGCAAGACCGAGACAATGCAGAGGTATCTCCTGAGGGGGACCAATGCAGTAGCATGCATGAATCAGCGGACGTAAGCCAGATGCAACTGAAGCTACCTGATTCGCTGCATTTGTTGACTCTTGCAGGAATATCAACAGGGAGCGTTGTGCAGCAACTACGGTAGCCACGATGGGCAGACCACATTGCCTCCACTCCCTGTACTGCCTCCTGAGATCGTAACGAGGATCGCAGAGTGTTGCATTGAGCCTTATAGCGTTACCGTCGTGGCAGACGGAGACAACAATATGATACAGAGGTTCGTTCCTTCATGGCCCCGCCATGTGCGCCTAGTCTGTGGACTCTTCCAAACCCCTCGAATCCTGCCGCTCCCAACCTTTCTCTCTGCGCGCTTCTAGATCGACGATCTATAGGCATTCTCCCTAGAATTCAACCGAAGCAGAAAGATGATGATGGAAAGACAAAGCTCGGGGGCAGCGGGGCGGCTGTGAAGGTATGGCTCAGGCCTTGGAACAGCGATAAAACGGCACGACAACAGGTTGTGTGATTAGAGCAATCTGCTGGTCTGTGGAAAAACCTGACAGGGCATGATTCTTGATGGACTATTTCTGTGTGATTTGCCTATTTCTTGAAGTCTGGATCTGGGGGGAAATGTTGGTTGGCCGTCTGGTTATTGTTGTACTTTGGTTTTGAGAACCAGATTTTGCGGCCGCCTAGAGGTAACAGATATGCATGAGCCGAAGTGATGGGCTGGTCTTTGTCGTCTGTGATCTTGAAGCTCACATGGAGCGGGTCGATTCGGCCATCCGCTTTCGAAGTAGGGTGAGGTTTGGAACTTCGAAGTTCTCAGCCTCAAATTCAGGACAGGATTGCGTTAGCTTGCACTTACTTGACTTTTGCGTTTTTGGCGTTTTTTAGTTCTGGAAAGGAGCTCTTCAGGCCTTGAAGTGCATTTTCCAAAGCCGTCTCTGCTGCCGCTTCATCAACGGTGCCTGTAGTGCCTGATCTCCACGAAAAGCTAAGAAAGCGGCCAACCCGAGTGATCCAAGTTGTCATGACTAACGATAAAGCCAGAAAGTTTGGAAGTTTGAGGACTCAGAACTTCGCAATGAATGCTAAAAGGTTGAGAGGAGTCCTACATAGGCGAACTCTCTGAACTTCAATCAAGGAGCTATCCATGCTTGTAATCGATGGCCTTAGACCACCAAGACACCCTGCTAGCGTCGGCGTCTAAATGCAAATGCATTATTGCAGTGGCTACAGCCGAGTGTCGTGTCACACTTCTGACGCGGGATAGCGGCTTGGCGCAAGTGGGGCTCCTAAACACCAATTCTGGACACTAAAGAAACAGCCAAAAGCTCAACAATCTCTAGCCGCCAAACCGTGTACCAGATATGTGTCTATCTCTCCATTCGAGACGTACTTTAATCAAATTTCAGCGTCGTTGCTATCTTGCCATGACGACTCCTTGTTCCTACTCAAATCAGTGCTTTACAGAAGAAGATTCAAGCCCCTACTACCGGTGGACACACTATTATCCTGCACGAATCGGACAAGACATTAACCAATACCGCATTATCTCGAAGCTGGGCTGGGGTACAAATTCGACCGTCTGGCTTGCCAAAAAGAATCAGAAGTCATGCTTAAAATTTATCCTACCCTCGAAGTTTGCTGACCAATTTCAGATGGCCATGGCAGTCAGATCGTTATATGGCCCTCAAGATCCTCACTGCCTCTTCAGACAATACGAAAACAGTTTCCGAGGAGCTTGAAGTCTCCCAGCGGATTACTGCGACCCACTCTAATGCGGAAGGTTGTTCATACGTCAGGATCGTCCAAGAGCATTTCTCGGTCGACGGTCCACGTGGGAAGCACCTCGTGCTTGCTTTTGAGCCTCTCCGGGAACCAGTATGGATGCTTGGCCGTCGGCTGGGAAGGAGTGGAATACCACTTGACCTTCTCAAACCATACTTGAAGATCATACTGAAAGGTCTCGCCCTGGTCCACTCATGTGGCATCATACATACCGGTAAGCCTGAAGGCCCCTGGCCTTTCCTAGAGGTACGCTGATCAATACCATGGTAGACCTCAAAGCAGACAATTTCCTCCTGGCATTTGAAGATGATTCAGTGATCCGGCAATATGCAAATCGGCAACAGCGATCGAGTTCCGTGCCCCTGAAAGAGGTAGATGGGCATGTAGTTTTTAAGTCACAAGGGGACTTTGGCCCGCTGCAGAAGGCGATTGGACGACTCAAAATTTCTGATTTTGGGTCTGCCGTTTTGGGAGTTCCATCAGAATTATACTTCCATGATATCCAGCCCGAGGGACTCGAAGCGCCGGAAGTTCTCTTGAAGGCAGGTTGGAATTGCAGCGCAGATATCTGGAATCTGGGTGTTGTGGTAAGGCGCAGAACTGTCTCAGGGAACCATCCTAACGTCTATAGCTGTGGGAGTTTCTACAAGACGAGCCTCTCATGCTAGGACGAGACCTTGACAGTGGAAAGTATTCTCGGACAGCTCATGTAGCTCAACTGCACAAGTTACTCGGTCCGCTGCCCGAGGCTCTACGCGTACGAGCGGACAAAGGAATTATTGCCAAATTGTACACGTCCGATGGTATGTTAGCCCGGATACACAATTTACTCAGTCCACAACTGCTAATTTCGTCATTTAAAGGGCAATTCAAACACTCTGATCTTGTCCCCCCCGACACGTTTAATTTGAAAAGCCTAACCCACAGTCTTGCAGAAGAAGAGAAGGTTCCATTCCTGGAATTTGCTTCCAAGATGTTGAGATGGATACCTGAAGAGCGTACCACTGCAGAAGATCTCTATAATGATCCTTGGCTGATTTCCTGAGACCATTGCATCACCTACCACCTAGTTCAGTACAACGATAGCTCGAAAGCATTGAATTTCATTCGGGCTTTGCAGAACGTTTTCTGCCAACAAAAGTACCGAGAGAACCGAAACCACTGAAGCTTATTAGGGTCGCTATGCCATGATCACCAGTTCGGCGCCGTCACAGCTTAAGCTTTCCAGACCGCGTTGCTGCGCTGCGCGATTTGATACCTAAACCCAAAATTAAGACCGGAACACCCATCAACCTTCAAGTTACGTCAGTTTTCGGTCGAGAAATGACTGCCGAGCATCGTAAGGACCGACTTGATCTGGGCAGGAACGGTACCAGCACGGTCGCACTCTGTAAACAGATTGATACGCTGGCCGTCCCAAAACGGTCGGAACCGCATTTCCGACAATCGAGAGGGTCGTCTAGCGCAAACATAGCCTGCGACCCCCATCCCGGTCATCAACGTCATTGCCTCGTCATTCGACATCGTCCTGGATCATGGGTCTGAATTTGTCTCTTGGCGGGTCAAGGTCCAGATAATTAAGTCGACGACCAAGCAGTGTACCGACAGTGTGCATCTCCTATTGAACTGACTTGATGGCTTCAAGATCGCTCCAGCCCCTCACATTAGCCCCTGCGCAACAGCTGAATTCGACCGGCCCGTTATCATCTATTGGAGGCTCACCAAAAAAGAACGCATCATTTGCTTGTTCTACTTGCCGGCGAAGAAAGTCAAGGGTACGTCCGTTGGCTTCTTTAAGGGCAGCTAGGAGTCGAGTAAGTGGTCTGACTAGACACAGTGCACCGATGGCATCCCTTGCCAACCATGCAAAGCGCGTGGCACAGACTGCATCAAGGATGAATCAGGTGATAGGAGGAGGGGTCTGGCCGTGAAGAAGCGCTTGGACTCAGCCGACGTTGATCGGAAATTGCTAGATGGTCTACTGGAAGTGCTGAGATTCGGCTATCCTGAGCAAATCAATTCTCTCGTCAATCTGGTTCGCAGCAACGCCCCACGACAGGATCTCCAGGCCTTTCTGGATGATGGATACAATGTTGGGTCGCCAAACAGCTTCGGGACAGAGTTACTCGATGGAGATTTGCAACTACCGCGCCGTCACCCACGACGAAAGCACCGCACCGGTGGCATTGCTGATCTGATGAATCCACCAATCCAAGTCCCAGCAAAGCCATGGACAACCGTAACGGACGACGACGATTTTGTCTCTCACTTGATCTCCTTGTGGTTTACTTGGGTTCTCATCGCTTCGAGGAACAGGACTTTGTCCACCCAATGCCACCACTGATGAGCCCAAGACCTCAACAACCCCCTGTGCGCTCCTTACCTTATCAATATGATCCTTGTTGATGCAGGTGTAAGTCAACTTACCCATATTATGGCTTGATGTTGGGCAGTCTGCTGACTTCCCCAGCTTCTCGACAGCATGGAAGATGACGAGGACGAGCCTCACCCTCAGCTACGAGATCAATTCTACGCGGAAGCCAAGAAGGGCCTGGAAGCCGAGGAAGGCCGAATCTCTCTAACTGCCGTTCAAGCAACCGGTGTCCAGTGGACATAGTAAGTCTCCTTCGCCTGCCAGTACGAGTCGTATCTCACACATTTCCTAGTCTAGACATGAACGGTCAGGACAAAAGTCGGCCTTCTAGTACTCAGTGAACAGGTATTCATGTCGAAGGAACTGGACAAATACCAGGAAAAATTAAGCAGAGATCCCAAAATATCACCAGAGACACTATCAAAGATGGATCTGTGCATAAGCCGCCTCAAATGGGCCCTGTTCACCCTGAACGCCTTCACCCTGGTTGGCTCTTGGAAAGCTCATACCATCGGTCCCCCACAGCGGCCACACCCGCACCACATACATGACGACAACCAGGAATCAGCCTTCGTGAGCTTATGCGTTGCGCTCAAGGCTGCGAGTCGCCGGTTCAGAGTGGGCAAGGGGATTTTGAAGCTGGTGAAGAAAACGGCGGAGGATAAGGAGGTGAGGTTGCCGAGGGAGACGGAGCAATTGTTCCGGTTTGAGAGAAGGGATCGGAGCGAGAGTACAGGGATTGAGCCGTGGGAGGAGGCGCCGACGGGAGGGATTGGGATGCAGTTTCTGCTGGAAAAGTGGGATGACCTTGATCTGGACGATTACTGATCTGAGCTGGAATGTGGCTGTGGCGGAAACAGGACTACCTTACTTCCGAAGTATGCAGTTTACTTTGCATCAACAATCGACGATACGGACGGGAACTGTTAGAATGAGCAACCATCCCAAGGCTAAGAACAGACAGATTATACACCGCGCTATATAGCTTCCAGATTACCTAGTGTGGCATGCGATAAGCTGTCAAGAGCCCGTTCTAGAAAAAGAAATGCTTAGGAAAACTACTCGATTACGAAAGATATCGTTAACACCGATGGAGCCTATGTGCATAAAAGACGATGCTGTCTCCACCTACAGGAATCGCAGATGAGGAAGGAACAAGAAGGACCATACCTGCGCATAATTCGCCCGAGGCAGGCGGCGAGGGTTGCCGAGTTGACGGAGGTAAATAGGGATAACCAAGCAGACGCAAAAATACGCGGCTCATCCCGAATCCGCATATACACTGAGCAATTGAAAAAAGATAGTCAATCCAAATTTCGTACTAGCGACATGAACGAGGAACCAATATGAACAGACGAATCACATCTAACCCATGCCGTGACTCCCTACTAACACCAGCATTCGCACCTATCGAACAGACTCCTTCCTCGATTCACGTGCAGCGCATTCACGCTAGCCCCAATCCGGTCTGAATCGCAGGCACACGAAAGGATAGCAGGCGTCATCATGTCTGACGTTTTGCTTCTCCGAATGCCGTTGGTGACCACCTCTGGATACCCTCCATTATGTCTGAGGCACAGCAAGGGTGCACGCAGAACGCTGTCACCGGTGGCACACCCTTCTCCTCCTTGGGCGCTTCTACAGTTACAGACGCACATCCACGTCGCGTGAGCAATGCCTGTCAGGGCTGCAAGAGACGAAAAGCAAAGGTACACAGCATTAATAGTTGTGTTTTGATACAGACCTGTGCTAACCTCAAATCCAGTGTTCGGGTCAGCCGGGCCCATGCGAGCGGTGTCGCAAGCTCAACAGCTTCTGCCATTTCGACGAGAGACTTGATACAAGACGGAAGACGGCCTGGACAGCATCGGACGTCGAACAACGCCAGCAATATATCTTGCATGCCGTGTTACATACACTGCGGTGCAATGACGACAAAGACGTGAAGGAGTTGTTAAAGACCATACGACAGAACGATTCACCACAGGAACTGGCGCAATGTCTATTACGGCAAATACACAGTTTGCAGGACCGCCAGATCATTGCGGAGACAGATTTAGACATACACGATGTATTGTCGCTTGCAGTGGAAGGCCTCACGCAAGGCCAGACTGGACGGAAGCCGTACGGACCAGGAGCATGGAACACATCAAGGTCACTGGCAATGTCTGAACTTGCGTCGGAGCCGGGTTCTGGACAACAAACAGATGATCATATTCCCGCTGCGTATCTCGGGTCCAACCCGACCTTCGATCCCGAATTTGATATAGGACCTCTTCCATCCGATCACATACTATCCAAAGACTCGAAGGCTCTTTCGCAGTTCTCGTTCGACCCATTGCCGATATATTACCAACCGACAACTCTCGCCAGCCAATGCAACCCTTCGGCTACAGTCTCTCACCACGGTCGCCGTGGAAAATGACACCGCAAGGTCTCTTGGTCTGGAACATGCTGCTGCTAACATTGAAGTACCACCAGCGATATGTTAGGCAGGAAGGTCATGGACATCCAGCACGACCAGGTTAGCCTCAGCACAGCACCAACACCTCAAAACTATGCCTTTCTACCAGTCTGCGACAAGCGCGATCATCGGAGCAGAAGCATATACTAGCGGATGTGATCAATGAACAAAACTGCCACTATATCAGACGTCTTTCAGCCAATGCTTGCCCATGCTCCTGGCATTTCTCTCAAGAAACGGACTCCCGCTCACCACAAAGACTTCAACCACAAGATAAGGTGTTTTACAAGATGCCAGACTTTGGACCCCAGCCATGTGGTTCAGGTCTACCATTTTCGGTGGCCGCAGAGATAATGCATCGAGCGCCTTATACAACCCTACCAGCGGCAATTTCAGTTGTATCCTTTGGAATTCCGCTCGACAATCGAACTTAGTCCGTTCGTCAGTCAGCTCTTCCGAGCAGGTGCTGAGCAGGCCTCGCAGGACAACTTCGATGGCAGCGTTTGGATTCGTGGAGGAGCGCAAAGAGCCGGCACAATGAGCACAATCGCTAAACGACCATGGGTTGACGCAGTCAAGACGGTGGAGATGATGGATGTGATCAGCCTACGCGACGACCAGAACTATTTTGGCCATTTCTCCCACCTGGAACAGATCGTCTTGCGATTGCACCGTATATTGTCGGCTTCTAGACGATATGACCATATCGGCACCTCGACCTTTCCATGCACCATACCACATAGCTTTTCGCAACGTTGACTGTGGCGAAGATGGTTCCATATCAGCTTCCACCAAGGGACCCCGTCACGGTCGGGCCTTGCTATGGCGTTGCGCGACGAGGAGATCACACTGTTGTAGCAGTGCCACGAGTCCGTTTCTCATGCCCTGGAGCCCGAAGTCCGTCAGTTCGTGCTTGCTTTCGTACCACGCCAGCATCTTCGATCGACCGTGCTCTTGCATGTTCCGGTGCTGGAGCGTGCTCTTCAGCTGCTGCACCTGCCGTTCCTTGTTCACCAGCTCGTCCTCCAACGATGCAGACTGGTCTCGTGCCGACGGTCGTTTCCCTTCGTGGTGACAAGTGTTCTGGAGCAAGCCCTCAAGGAGCTCGACATTGTCAGCGGGCGTGCACCACGGAACGAAAGCAGGTGAGGGGCCATGAGCGACTGACCTGAAGCCACGCATCCTCAATAGACGGCACCGGGGTATCGGCCTCGCCTCGACCAACGGCCCAGAACGAGCGACCCACGTCGCAGATCAATTCTTGACACGCAGCTGTGGTGTGCTTGTGCAGAGGCCGGCGGAAGAGATGACCCTTCTCGGCCGGATACTTCCACTCGTAGGGGTCTTCCGGCAAGGGCACCAGTCGAACGTTGTCGGGCTCCACGATGAGGCCAGTGTGACGTTCTGTATCGAGTCAGCACAGGCAGGTCGAATGACGGACGGTGGACATGCTGATGTGGGCTGACAACATCTGGCGGCAGCAGTGACGCCAGCGTGCATCTTGGACGGTGTCAACCCGTCTTACAGTAGGCCGGTTGTCCGTCGAAGCATCTGATCCTGTCTCTGACTCGATCTCGGTCGCGCAGTCGGTCTCGCTCTCTACCTTGGTCTGTTGCGGTTCAGGCATGCTTTCGATGGGTTCAGAAGCACTGAGCATGCAGCTTAGGTGAGTGTTGGTCCGCTCGTGATCTATCAAGTACGACAACGGAGCACTGATGGGGATGAAGGCAGTGAAAGAGAGGCTGACAGCCGTGCCTATATAGCTTCGAGTGTGATGCGCCCACCCTGGCTCGTTCACGATCTCTTGCTGTGCTCTGGCCAACCAAGGTGTAGACTGCCTCGTCTTTCCGAGGTACACCTAGCGGTCAAGCAGGTCAGTTTGTAGCCTGCTCAGTTTCATGTCAAGAGACACGCTCACCGATCAGGGATCAACCTCGTATTTTGGAGCATGGCTTAGAACAACAATACAAATATGCGAAGGTCAAACGAAAGCACCTACTTTGCGAGGAAAACCCGCATACGGCGATCAGTATGTGGCGTCAGCTTCTGGTGGTTGTCCATTGCTAGGGAGCCTCGTTTCTCGAAGGAGCGTCTGCCACGTGGCCGAACTGAGAACGAAACACCACAGCACATGTACAATCAAGGATCAGTGATTTTGCTGAATCCCACCATACTACTGACTTCTGTTGGACTCCTCCGACCCCGCCAACCTCTTCCACGCGTCAGGTCCCTAATGTGCTTCGTCCACCTCGTGACTTAGCAGCATCGACCGAGACACTGTCGAGTAGACATGCAAGCGTTCACCGTTCTCATTACGGTCATCGTGGCCACATTAGGAGGATCATGCCGCGAAGACGCTCGCCGTGGAGTGCCAATACCGTCCTTGGCACTCCCGACAGGTGGCACGGCCAACAACTCGTTCGTCCCGGCGGAGAGCCCAGCTCCAACCCTTCAGCTAAGTTTTCTCAACAACCTCAGCTCGAACGTCTCACTAAGCCCGTATGTCACAGGGTTCGACGGGACAGGACGACTCATCGTATTGAGTCCCCCTGGACAATGGGTCTATCCCCAAGCTCGAAGCCAGACTGTGCCCAGTCTCCTTGCGAGCAACCTGCGTATTTCGCTCGCCGGCGAACCAAACGGCACAGCCATTCCCCTCTCCGGCCCGCTGCTGGCTGGTAGGATCTGGGTCGCCCGAGGTGATCTCCAGTGTCTGTCATTCTCGCGCCTGATGGAAGGACTGCACTGGTCCAACCATTGCCCTCACGACCGACTGCTGATGGCAACGACGCGACTTGGAGCTTTATCGAGGTGACATACAGCCAGTCTGCCGGGCTGTGGGCGAATGTGAGCTACGTCGACTTCGTCGGCTTGCTACTCCGACTCGCTCTCACTGACCGCCACAGCCGCACACAATACGCATACGGCCTGGCCGAAGGTGCAATGACCAACATCTGCGAGGGACTCACAAATCAATCACACACTGACGGGCAGTCGTGGGCAGACTTGTGCGCATACGGCGGCGAGCAGCGTCCTTTGTATATTTCGTCCCCCAACACTGTCATCAGCGCGAACTCGAGCGTGTTTGGGACCTACTGGGACTCCTACGTCGACCGTGTCTGGCAGAAGTATGCGGCAGAACCCCTTCTCGTGGATACACAAGGCGCGGCGGGGGTCGTGTCATGCTCCGTGGTGGGCGAAGATCTGCAGTGTCAGGGAGATAGTGGTCGACCCTTTAGGCGACCGACCTCTGCTGACATCTTCGGCTGTAGTACGGGTCCTTTTGCGCTCAAC
The DNA here is from genome assembly GCA_002319055.1 of Knufia petricola. NCBI lineage: Eukaryota > Fungi > Ascomycota > Eurotiomycetes > Chaetothyriales > Trichomeriaceae > Knufia > Knufia petricola. Next base: position 23,919 of record NMUC01000114.1, on the reverse strand, counting down.
GTAGATGACACTCTCACGTGTCAAGCCATCGTCGCTCGACTGTGTGCCGCCTTCCACCGATCGACGCTTTTGCGAGACGGTGGCAGCGTTCAGCCGGGCCCGAGCACGCGACCTACTACGCTGGCACTCCCACCAACTACTACAGCAAACCCGTCCACGAGTACGAGGTGCAGAAACTTCGGCTACGCTTTTCCTTACGACGACGTCTCGACCGGCCAAGGCGTGAACCCGGCGGACGGGTTGAGTGCACCTGATGCACGATCATTGATCGTCCTCGTCGAGGACTCTTGAGGCCGGAAAGTGGTCGGCAATTGTGTCACGAGGTCTGACACGTTCACGTGCGCGAGCCACGCACCGGATGGGGGGTTTTAGATAGGTTGGATGTAGACAGCACATCGTGTGAAATCAAATGTGATCATTTCCAAGATCGTTATTGCATCATAGATTGACACTACGGAGTCTCGGCCAGTAGTTCCGTTGACATGGCGAACCATCTTGGCTCGACCATTCAGGGCCATTGCTTATGCGCCATACCCTAGCATCGACACACCAGGTCCAGCGGCTGCTCAGCCCACAGCGGGTCCCCGCGTCTGTGCCTATGCTATCTGTGCCCGGTTGGTCCCACCAACCGCGAGATCGTCTTGAGCGCGGTCATTTCCTGCCGCAGATGTACCGACGAGCATCCGAATGTCGTCGTGGTCCTCCTCCTTCACTCGTGGCAGAAGCGTGGGTAGACCGCTCAGAGCACGGGCGGAGGGTTGACGCTCCACGATACAAGCAATGGCTGACCGCCGCCGGCGCTTTGCTGTCTGAATGGCACCATGCTCATCCGCTGCCGTGGGCCGCTGGCTACAGAGTCGTTCCAGCTTCTGGTCTAGGTGCAAGATGAGGTCCAGCATCTGGATGTGTTGCGAGGTCTCACTTTCGCACCACGGCAGTTGCGTCCAGTCGGCCTGCAGCTGGGTCGGCTGGTCGTGCTGAATCTGCTAAGTCCACGCTCTGCATGAGCTGATCACACTTCGCATCTCCTCGGCGGAGCAGCTCGACAGTGCAGGACAAGAAAGCCAAGGGGGTCGGAGGACTGGAGTGCACGACGCCAGGCACAGCTCGACAGAGGAAGCCGCCTCGTCGACAGCCCACACAAGCCCGAGGATCGGCATGGGTTGATGGATGGAACAGAGCGCACCCGGCGCAGTGGACCGACAGCCTGTACAACAGGTAGCCGCAATCACGGGGGCTACCTAAGGCGTACTGCACGACTTGTTCTGCACCTAGGTCAGCATGCGCTGGCTTTCTTCCGGGGCGATACACGCCACAGATAAGACATACCGTGATAGTGACCAAAGGACTCCCCGGGCCACTGCGGAGGCAGCAACGACAGCAGCCCACGGATAGATGGCAGGGCCAGCACGTCTTGCGTCAGCCGCAGCAACCAGGTATCGGGCGTTGCCTGGAAGCGCGGCCAGTCCATGACCACGATGAAGCCCACGTACCCGTTCTGGCACTCATGCTCGAGCCACGCCAGGCGTTGACCGTCCCTGACCGTGACACGGATGTACTCGACATCCACACTCCTTCCGAACGTGTGCACGGCGAAGTCGGCCAGACTGCTCGACTGCTCCCGCAGGCACCACGTGTCGTAGTGATACGCCACATGGCGGACGGCATGGACTGTGCGGACAAGGGAAGTAAGACACCTCACATCCAGCTGATTCTGCCCGCCGAAGTCGTAGAGTCGCAATCCGCCGGCAGCTGGTCGATGGGTGCGCCCGCCAGATGCAGCTTGGGAGACGGGCAGGCCAGGAAGAACGAAAGACAGACATAGGCTGCGTTGAGGAGGCAGCTGGAGAACAAAGGAGCGGCCGCGTCAGACATCCCTGCCATGGTTTGACAGTGGAGATAGATGGGAAGAGGGGTGAGGGAAGGAAAACCCAGAACCAGTAACAGATGAGAAAGTAAGTTTAATAGGTCAATCGGTTGAGAGACCGTTGTGGTTGTGTCGCTCTTCCTATGATCAGGAACAAGAGCCATGTCTGGTGGTACTTGCTGGGTAGCGCAGTAGCTACACTGGAGAGGCAGCCACCAGACACGATATGAAGCGACTCAGCTAGCTGGCAAGCAAGAGATGTGACGACTCTAATCTCTGAGCAAGCTGCCTTAGACATGCCCATAAGCTGCTGCACGACTGTGCGGAGCTTCCACAGGAGGGGTTTCGATGCCTTGCTCTCGCACTGCCGATGTTCAGAGCATCTGAAATCCGCCAGAGATATCCTGTGGTCATTATTCCTTCATTGCACAACTGTACCTCCGTGAAACGGCAGTGTTTGAGGAAAGTGAGGGTATCTATTCCCGTTGGAGGCTGCACAGCGTTGAATGTTTGTTCGCGAAAGAATGTAGCGGAGCCTGGACAAAATGCCCGATAGGTGTGCTCCTGGTTGTCCAGGATCTCTCCATTGAGGAGTGCCTGAACGAACAAGGACAATCCTAGGCTGAGGCCATCTTGCTGTTCTAACGCTTCCTCGTCGAGCCGTCTGCCATAGGTACAGCAATTGGCCGAAATGGCAAGGAAGTCCCGTGGATACTTGATTCGGCGTCGCTGAAGGTCGGCCATGATGATGGACGAAAGAGTGTGTCTCCGATGTCTTCCATACTGGTAGGATGTCTGATATCGCTCCGCCTTCTGGAGGATTGTTCTTTGCACGAAGTGTTTCTGTTTCCTGTCCAGTCTAGCATCACGTTGACAAGCCAAAGCAAAAACTGTGAGTTGAGTGCGCAGATCAATGGCTGCTATCTCGATCTCGCCTCGCATCGTGCCAAAGGTTGAACTGTATTGCTGCAAGCTGGGTTCGCACGCAATGAGGACGGACATTTTCCAGGCTGCGCAGTATTCCTCCTGAAAGATCCAGCATCGCCGCCACCAAGGATCGGATAAGAGACGGACAAACCACTTCAGCACTCGCCAGAAGCCAGTCGATCCGAGAGAAGGCGGCAAATCCACGACAGTCTCATCGCCTGTGCCTCGAAAAAGGGATCCGTCTAACAGTGAACTCAGAGCATTCAATTTCCACTGACGGTCTACTTTGGTCGTCAGCATTCCGACCGAGCAAGGACTTTCAGCATAGAGTCGGTCCATCGAGTGCATTGCAATCTGGTGCTTTTCGGTGTCCTCTTGATTAAGACACTGACGGTCAATCCAAAAACCCTTCAGGCGATGGTATCGCACATAGTGAACAGCACGCCGCATGATTGTGTCCCGAACGACGCTGGGACGTTCGCCACCCCCGAGCGTCCTGATCTGAAAGCTCCCACATTTGCCAGATTCGTGTGGTGCAGGATGCCAGGGGTAGGAGATGGTAACACATTGAAACTGCTGCTTGTCGAACAGATTTGCCTCAACCTCGTGGAGGACGATACCGTCTGCCGTGTGCTTCGCAAAGCTTTTTGCCGTAGCCGACGTCGGCGTGTTGCCTACAGACAAACATATGAGGCTTTTCATCCAAGTGAACGACTTGAGTTTGGCTCGTTCAAAGTCTTGGATCTCAAGCATTCGCTCGATCAACGAGTGTTTTCGACATATTCGATCGAGCGAAAAGTCCTTGACATCGTTCAACATGCTGCCTGCGCACGTAATCATATAGCTTCGTCAAACCCGCACAAGAACGCCGCTCGGCCCGCCTCCACATTCATGAAGTCCTAAGCCTCAATCTTCATTTCTATGGATACTACTAGAATACCAGGAGCAAGCCTTTTTCGGTACCCAGTCACCAGTAGCTGATATTCCCATGTCACGCAAAATTTATACAGGCTGAGAGCAGAAGTGTGGCCGGTTGAGAATAATGTCCTCGTAAGCAACTCTTGGATTGAAGTCGTGCCAACGACCACGAAATCTGGACAGTAAAGCAACCGGTGTGACGGTCATTCACGCCAGTGATCCACTTTGACAAAGATCGATCGTTATGCTAGGAGGCGAAGCCTACGTGGCAGTCTTGGCCTGGGTGTAGAGAATCTCGCTGGTTGGCCGCAATGTAAGCCCATCAATATCTTTGTGATGTTCACAACTCGGTCTCTCGTCTCAGCGATTCTTACCACTCAACTACCTGACACGATCAACCCATATAAAACTGTGAACGTATCTCTGACGAGAGACGTTCTTCCCATCGTCCGAACAAGATCAGATTTGCCACACGATCGAGAATGAGTAAGGGCTAAGGTCTAAAAATGGACCAATTAAAGTGTTTCGAAAGCATGACATGTCTTGTTGGTGCACTTCGCCGTACATACTTCCAGGCTGTTCGTATTCTTCCTATGACTTAGTCTATCAATGGACGTAGGTGAAAGGATTGGTACGATCACCCGAGAGTGAGTGTAACCAAGGAAATGGCAAAGCAACGGACCATCATTCTTTCCATTACTACAGTGACTCCCGCCGATATGCAGGTAAAAAAAACCGCCACCTCCACCGTAGATCTACGATCTAATAAAAGCTACGGAATTCGCTAACTTCTTGTGGCACCCTGTCTAGCTGTACAGCCGCTAACGTTCAGAACTAAGCCCATCAGATTCTTTTTTGTTCTTGGGGGAGGGGTTTTTCCTCCCTAACCTCGTGTTCAATTGAGGTCTGGACCTGGAAGAAGCCGCGGATCGTATTTTTGGGAAAACCGGGTTAGTTTACAACATTCTCCATATCTCTACTGCTCAGCAGCATGCTGCGGGGGGGTAGCGATACCGGCATTGTTGTGTGGACTACCTCATCAATCCAGCTCTCCAACTTATGAGAGACAGCCCAGGTATGTGCTCTTTTTTAAATGCTGTTCCGATTTGCCATCACCCTTTCACTAAAGTCACACGGTTCGTGACTTTGAATCTTACTCTCTATTTGTACTTCTAAAGTCTTTGCTTCTCTCAGCTTCCGTCTCTCCTTCCTTTCTACACACAGTTCATCCGCTCGTGTCTCATCCCAACCTAAGTAGTCAATCCTCACACAGGAAAGCTCACCATGCGTTCACTTCATGTTCTCCTCCAAGCTCTATCACTTTTCTCTCTCGCTTCAGCCTCCGCCCTACCAGCTCCGGTAGCCGAAGCCGCCCACCAGGCACGAGGGAACAACTGCCTGCCTGCCGGCGTTGCGCAACAACTTGTCAATGGTTTCCTGTCCCTCATTTCAGCCTTCAACAGTGACACTGCCAACGCAATTCTTGCCGACAACTTCATGGACACCTCAGATAGCATCAACTACCTCGCTGGCATCCCTCTAGGCAGCCCGACCTTCCCCTCCAAGGCCGCCTTCGAACAAGGTCAAGGCTCTCAGCCCGCTGTTCCTATCTCGCTACTCAAAATCGACGCCGTCACCTGCGACGGTGTCATTGCGTTCCGATGGGTTGCGTTCCCCGCGACTGGAAAGCTAGAGGTTAAGGGCATCAATATCCTCTACACTGTCCACAGCGGAGGAAAAGACTCGAGGGGATCCGGGGGGTGGCAGATAAGCCAGGTATTGAGCGAATTCAACAGCGCTGCTTGGATTGTCGATCTGGGACTGCCTTGCAATCCGCCACCGGCGGCACCGGGTGCATAAGTGTGGAAACAATGGCTTAATTAGGGCATTAGGATGAGGTTTGAAAATGGCGAACGTGAAAAGGCTGCTTTCATAGTTTTGTCTAGCACAATCATTATCGACTGGAATGGACGCATTCCAGTCCCAAGGATTGATTCTAACTGCAGACCAAGTGATGCCATGCGTTGACGAAACTCAATCGGTTCGGTGCCTTCTTACGCAGTGTTGTCTCAATGTTGGACGAAGACAGAAATGGGCAAAGAAGGTATGATCAGGGGCGACAAGGGCAGGCCAGTCTCGTCTAGTACTACTCAGCAAGCGGTGTACACGAATCACTCACCGTGACGTGTTCTGCTTCATATTATCTTCTGCTTTAATTCAGCTCGTCTATCCAATTTCATTTGCTATCTCAATTCTTCGCACGACCTCGCGTATCGACTACATCGCACAGTTCATTACATGAGTTACCAGTTTTGCATGATCTAATCGGGATTTGCAGCGTTCAGACCCTGCGACAAGCCGAATCTGGGAAATAACCCTGCTCTTGACCTCCAAATCTCGCATACTGGTGCGGAGCAGATGGTTCTCGGCGAACGAATTTACTCAGCTTGGTCCTTTCAGTAATCTTACCGTACGTTTCACACGGCTCGGTCCAGCCTAATCGGTCAGTGCGGAAGCCGGCCCTCATGTTCTCAATGCCGTGAACTTGGGCACTCAATATTACGATAAAGTCAGAGATCCTGCACAACGACGATGGCAGCAAATGCATGGTAAGGTGCCGAAAGATGATCCAGATCTCGTTGTTTCAAGAACTATGGAAGACAAAGGCTATGTCTTGCGCAGACGGTCTCAAGTGCAGTTAGATGAAGATATCGGTGAGGTTGTGAGGCACAAGGGAGAGGTTTTGCCTCGTCGATCAAGGAACAGACGACAAACGAGTTCAGTGAATGGCCGACATCGACGTGATACTGACGGTTATGGCTCAGACCCCGAGGGTTCCGTTCCTCCACGAGGCCCAAGAGCCAGACCTATACGCGGTCGCTCTCATCGTGGTAAAAGCTCCAGTGCATCCTCGTCATCATCAGACCTGGGTTGCTCAACCGATGAAGAGCATGAAATGAAGAGAATGCGTCGAAAGAAGTGGATTACTGCAGGTTTGGCGTCAGTAGCAACTATTAACGCTGCCTCAAAAGTCTACTCATCAATAGAAAATCACGATAAGCGAGTTTTTGCCGTCCAACAAGGAAGTATCTCGGCTGAAGAAGCACACAAACAAGCTCAAAGCGCCAGATGGCAAGACGCTGCAGCAATCGGGCTCGCTGCGTTAGGTATTAAAGGCGCAATCAGTGAATGGAAAGAGATGGCGGAAGAGCACGAAAAGCACAAAGAACTACGCGAGAAGCACGAACAGCAGCACATGAAGAGAATCGAACATCTGCGCCGCCAACGAGCGAAAGAACACGGCGGATACTACAAAGGTCGAGACGGACAGTGGTACTATGACGGTCCCGCTATGCAGGATTCAGCAAGATCTAAATCACGACGGCCTGGTTTAGAAGGCTCTTGGGACACTTACGATCAGCCAGCTGGTCCACGCCAGGACGAAAGAAAGATGATTGAAGGTCCATCAGAGCGAAGCCGCAGCGTCTATGGTCGAGATCAATCTACATCACACGCCTGAAGCAATTATGGCAGGGACGATAGTGGTGACTGGAGGCCTGTCCGCAGGCGCTCTCCGAGCAGGAACAGGGAAGTGAGTTACTGTGACGATCGGTGATCAGAAAAAGACGTCCAGTCATTGGTCTTTTCTCTACCTACAGCACTATAGCAAATGTGGCTCCTTTGATGGCAACCCGCTTGCTGTGTCAGCTCTCGCTGCACCTTTCCTTGGAGTAGCAGCAGCATATAAACTGACAAAAGTGGAGTTGACTGACGAACCAATTCTCAAGATGAACCCTGAACGAGAAGAATACCTCGAGAAATACAAGGCCGACCAGCACGGGGAGTACAAGGATTTTGCGCCAGATGCTGTTGAAAAGGTACTCCGCCACTTATAGCAGGCAGAAAGATCAGCTCTTTTGTTCTTCAACTCTCAAGACTCGATAGGAGTTTCGACAGCCACATCAACCCGCTGGCCTTCCGTTCCACGTTGGCCCTACCCCTGCCCTTCTCCGGTTACGAAGTCGCGACTTTACGATACTTCTGATATGCAATTAAGAGACGGGTTTCGCTTGAAAAACTTCCGCTGCGAGCATTAGACATTTGCTGTCAGCCATGTCGTTAGAAGTGCGGTACTGAGATATGGAATATTGGTTCACTTTAGCACGGCGCTCAGAGCGACACCAAACAAGCCACCTGCATCGAAGATACAATATTCAAGTCCTTCATCCTATCTTGACCAGTTCCGTTGGTGGTATTCGACCCTGTCGCAGTTGTCAATAGAGGTCTTACGCAACATTGCGTTGACTTACGCCACTTTGCAACCATGAAGCAATGGCGACAGTGGCCCTCGGAGAGGTCACGCTACCTGTACAAGTGGTCCACAGAGGCTGATCCACGACCAGGGCGCCATCAAGCACGACCGTGGTCAACTGCTGCATCAGCGAAAAGCGTTGCAACGTATCGCCTGCCAGGACGCACGGAAGCCCTGACCTCACAGCCAAGAGTCTCAGTGTCGTCTGTGTGTGGTCCAATGCCAATTGCAGGAGCGTGTTGAGGTCCTCCACTCGATCGCGCCCGTACGAGTCGTCTGCTTCGACAGAGAGGGCCTGGATCGCGGCGTGTGGACAGAGAAACACACCGGGACCATGCACGGTCTGGTGAAGAGCCAAGAATGCCAGCTGAGGGAACTCGGTGCTCAGGTCGCCGACCACGTGCGTCCCCTGACAGAACAAGTATTGCAGTCCCGTGGCGAGGCGACCAAAAAGGTCGTCTGCTCGTTTGCCCAACACCAAAGAACCCCGAAGGAGACAGCACTTGACGGTGTGTGATACGCCGGTGAAGGTCTCCTGCACCCGGCTCCACACATCACCCTGGATATGCAGCTGCTGCAAGTCGGGCAGAAGAGACAAGTCCACGAGTGGCCAGCTCGACCGGTTGGCCCGAAGAGCGCTGTGGTGGACAGCAATCTGCAGACTGCGCAGGCGCGTCAGTGCAGGGATCGAACCAGTCCACTGACGTAGGGAGGTGTCGAGCGACAAGTGTTTGAGACGGGTGGTCAGCAGTCGCTCGTGCAGACGGCGCTCGGGCAACATCAGCTGCAAGGTCGCGGGGTGAAACTGTCGAAGCAGACTATCGAGCGGCCAGGTTGAGCTTGACACTTCCATCCTAGCCCCTGTCAGCTTGTGTGTTGACCACGGACATGGCTCCCACCGCAGAATGTGAATGTGGTTGGCTCGTGGCAGCAGCAGCATCAGCGACTCAAACGATAGTCGCTTGACGCAGGCTGTTCGCAGTGACGCGCTTGATCTCCTTGGGCTGGTCCAGCAGGAGCAGGATGTGGTGTGCTCGGTGATACGAAGCGAACGAACGTGGGTTGCCAACTCAGGCTTCAGCAGTGCGGCGATGACTCGGCGACGTTGCACTGTGGTGTCGGCGCCGGTTCTCTGCTGTCCTGAGCAGCGGACGCATGCAGATGCTAGCGGAAACGACAAGTGTCGGTAGACCAGTGCTTCTCCTCGGTGGTGCCATCTTTCGCTGACCCGAAGAGCGGATAGCAGATCTGCTCGAGGAAGCTGTTCGGTCAGCACAGGTCTCTGAAGTTAGTGGCCGCAGCGGGCGCCCATACCATATCGAAAAACTGGAGCCAGATCTCGTCCGGGAGGCATCGTGCCATGCTCGTCGTGATCGGATGTGTCGAATGATGAGCTTAGCCAGTACAGCACTTGACTTCGCTGGCCAGAGTGTCTGGTATCGTCGCACGGTGCTGTAGATGAGAGCAGCTGAGGGACCACTACCGGTCTCACACCGGGCATCTCGATCTGTGGAAGGCAATCGACCACACCCGCACCTGCACTCTTCCTCGAGCCAGAAACTGCTAGTCGACAGCAAAAGGTGACCCGCCACGACGTCCATGGCGAGGCGTTATTAGACGATCCACTCGAGAATGAAACACACGATTTTGTGTCGACAACACGAATAGGAGTGGTCCTGCGATCAGCCTCCTCGGCTGGATCTCCCAGATCACGCGCGTTGTTTGGAGGCCGCCGAATGCTGTCGTTTCACCCATCCACCTAGGCCAGCTGATTCAACCGGCCGCTTGGCGAGGGGCAGCAGAAACGGCAAACGACAGATGTAGGAGCCCGAAGCGATGGCGGGTAAGCCGACGGCTGGCGAGGTAACATGACGCAGTATGTGCTGACAGCGAGCTTGACAGAACGCGATGGCACTACATCGAGCAGGAGGACCACTTCGTCGGCATACAAAGCAGGATAGCGGTCACTTTGGACGCGCCACGACATCACGACAGGCACGGTCTCGACAACAACGATATGATCCACCTCGGTTGATACGGATATTGGCCAGCAGTACGGAAACCTCTATCTCTTATGGAATGCCTGCAACAACAAGGCGTGTCTGCAGTGTGCCACAAAGAGCAGAATCTTTTCTGTTCCTGAGCACGAAGATTGCTCAGGTCTCCCACATGCCCATCTATGGTTCCCGTGTTGGGTCGCCCTCCAGACCCAGGGCGGCCTCTATCTCAAAGTCCGCATCATCGTGACCAACGTGGGGACGTCGCAGGGTGCCCAGTGCTCGGTACACCTTTTCCAGGCGATCGACGAATCCCGAGTACCCGCTTTGCAGGTCTCGACCCTTGGAGGTGGCGCAGGGAGGACTTGCAGCAGTGGTATCAGCAGAGCCCTCAGAAGAGATGTCCGCAGGGTCATCAGAACCGGTCTCCGCAACTGACGGGTCTTCTCGCACTCGATAGACCTTGCGTCCGGGTGCTTCGACGCGCACGGCTCCCTGTCACCCACCATGAGCATCAGATGGTTGTGGTCGACGCAAACCTCTAGCTCACCACATCTTCGGGGGCGCCGATCCACTGTTCCTCCGACGCAAAGTAGTGAGCGTTGTGCTCGTCCTTCACGAGCAAGTACACCTCGGCACCGAATAGCGTACTGTACTTGCGAGCCTTTTTGACCAACCCCCACCGGCGACGACGGCATCTCTCGTACCGCGCTTTTTCGTCTTTGACCTGTCGGCTGGCGGTCCGCTTCGAAGCCTTTCGTTTGCGCGGTTTGCCGATCTTGAGAGGCATATGGGGTCAACAATAATGTACAAGAGTGGTACTCCAGCGACACAGAGGGAATAGGAGTTGTGGCCACAGTTCTTGAGCGATGTTGGTGTTCTACTTATGTGCGATTCGTCGTCGCAGGGAACGGTGGGAAGTACGGCTCTCGTCCACCGAAATGTGTCATGGACGAGCCCTTCCGTTCCGTGGATGAACTGCACTCTCTCGGTTGCTGGTGGCAGTCACCTCCCACGACCCTCGGACGGCCGAGGCTGACAAGCGTGAAGCTCGTCTCCATTGTAGCGCGAACGCGTCATGACCACTTTTTATCCTTTCGAGTGGGTCCATCGTAAGTACATGCATGACCTCTGACACCACTTGTGTTTCACACTTGCGGCGTCGCGAGTCGTTTACACGACCACCAGAACACGCGGACGAACGACATGGGGTACAGGTGGTTAAAGAGGCCAATCTACCGGCCGCAAAGCACCCTCCGTCCAATCTGGCTCGGACATCGCGGCTCAGCATGGATTTCGGCGGCCACCTCAACTTCGACCACGGCATCGACGACGACATCGACGATGCTGGACTGTTTGCCGATACCACCGACCAGGACTTCTCCCTTCCTCCCACTCACCCGACCGTCCACCCACCGAGCACCCAACAAGCTGGGCACCACACGGGACAGCAAGCGGGCACCAGCAACCCATCGGGCTTCAGCAAGGGCGCCATCCGCCGTCGAGACCTGACTTCGCGACCTGATGCCGCCGGCACCTCTCAACGTCGACTGACCAGTCCCACCAACCGCCGCAGCGTGGGATCAGGAGTTTCCAAGTCGCGCCCGACCCCGCCGACTGCGACCGTCCCGGTCTCGGGATCGCTGAGGCGCTCTCTCCAAGGGACTCTTCACCGGGCCTCGTCGATCCAGACGCTGGAGAGTCAAATGGCCGCATTGCACGCTAGGTCAGAGATGGGTTGGCTGTTGTCTGGTCGACATCGATCTAACCCGGGTACTAGACTGCAAGCTTTTGAGGATCGATTGAGCCAGATCGAGGCGGAGTCGCAGCGCACGCAGGACGAACTCCGAGTGTGTATGAGCGAAGTGAATGGGGCGCTGGAGTTTGCCGAGTCGTTCAACCACCAGATGGGGGAACGGTCGTGATGCGCGGACCGCCACGTCCACGACCAGAGGTGGAACGGTCTGGGACGGGTGTTGGAGCGGGCCGGGCCGAATATCACAACCGAGGGCACTCGACCGTTTACTGAAGCTTTCACGCTCAGAGAGGGAGGGTGTCATCCTCGGCGAGCATGCACAGATATAGTGTGCCACCTCAGATAGAAGGAGCTCTTGACAACATGACCAGAGCATTTAATCGTGCCGTGTTTGCACCCTCTCTTCGCACCCTCCTCGTCCTTTCGCATGCTAACCGAGCCATGGCATGGTCGACCACAGACCATCTGGTCGACCATGGGAACCACGTGCGTGCCGACCGAACCACGCTGTCCGATCAGCCACCCACGCTCCAACCATTTGACGTGCGCATGCAGCAGATGAACGCATCCACCTTCGCCCTCGGTCTCCAGCCTGGGGTGATCGCGGGGCAGAAACGGGTGCCGCGACTCTCGTACGAGCGGCGGCTCGTCGAGATCATGCGAGACAAAGCCTCGCTGACGCGAGAAGTCCGGTTCTTCCGCACGGTCTATCAAGCGACGGAAGAGATGCAGGACCGCATGGCGATCACACCAGAGTGTCGTTACGCCAAAACGTCTCCCCTGAAAGTGAAGATATGAGGGACCTAGTATTGATAGCATTCCTCTCTGAAGGAGGTCTCGAACCGGCTACACATGGGCTGGTGCACCGACAGATCGTCCGTGTCACTCCCCGAGAGCCTCCAAGAGTGTGGCTTTACTGATAGCCCTTACCCGCTTTGCAAGCCTACCGACGTAGACACCCCACTTCATTTACTGGTCGTAATACACCAGGATTATATTGGGGTCTAACGTAGGTTTTCGAACGTCGCGTTGCTACGACCATGAAATCAGCGAAGAGATCCGAGGTCGCATACAGGACTTCCCTCATATCCATACGCAGCAAGTCTAAGTTAGTCGTCACCGGCTATGCTTCCTTATTTGGCTGAAGCACGTGCAAAGCTTGCTTCGCAGTCCCCAGATCCCGAGGTATGCTAGTGCCTGGTCAGCAAACATTCTCAAGTCTTGTTACCCGTTGTTCCTCGATGTGTGCTTTCCTGACTTTGGGCGATGCAACGAAGACGAGGCTCACGACTCACCATGCTGCAAACGTCATGGGTTTTCCTCTTGCCATCGTCCGTCTTTGGCGTTCGATGCCGACTGTAATTCTAGGATGCGCCGGCAAGTCTAAAACCAAGAGCTCGGGATGATGCACGCTTGGTTTGATCTCTTTGCCAATGACATCAGCCTCCAAATTGACCTTTTCGCTGGCTGCTCATTCATCAACTCGTCTTGCTCGTGTAATCGTATGGCGACGGGCTTGCTAATATCACTGATAGGACTTGAGTTCCATGTCATCATGCAATTCATACCTCACCGGCTCTAGTCAACTGTGTCGAGCACTGCATCCGGGCTTTGGACATTCCGAATCGATATTGAGATTGACAGGCTACCGAAAGCAATAGTCCGCCTCTTCCGTGTATCTGCGCATCGATATCGGACGGGTAACAGTCTGAGCGCTGGGTGCACGATTGCCGACATGGCGCAGACGTTGACACCAATTGGCAGCTCTCCCACACAATACCACACCAGTCCTGCCGTCGAACCTCCAACTACAGAGTTCCCATATCCACAATCGAGGAGGTCATCAAGGCATCCGTCGCGAGATAGAGATGATGGAGAAGATTCAGATGCAAAATTGGCGGGTGGCAGCCCGTCGCCTGTCAATGAGCATACCAATGACGGCTTAGTGCGAAGATGGTCTGCGCCTACTATGGAACGACCGAATATGGCGGACAAGAGATTCGGGATAGAGAGATCACGACCCGTGGGCTCCAGACCGGTCTTTGCGCAGGCTCAGCGACATTCTACCGGCGCCCGCCCGAGCAGTGAAAGTGCCTTTAGAAGGGCCAGCGCGTCCTCGGACTCTTCGTCAGATACAGCATCCTCTGCGGACGAAGATCATGAGCCGCCAGTCGATCTGGACCGGCAAGGGCCTAGGCCCGAACGGAGAGATCTTACACCACGAGAGCTAAACGGGGCGCGCCTGCGGCCTTGGCACGAGAACAAACGCCAGCGAGTTAATGTGGGCAATGAGCACTTTAGGGGTCGAGGCAAGGTTGCAAAGGACGGCCGTCTAAATGTCAAACTCAATGAGACCGCCAACACAGGTTATCTTGCAAAGGCGCTTGGAAATGCAATACAAGGTCATCTTCATCCTCACGCGAAGCGAGCCAAGGAGGACGCAGAAGAGCTCAGGAAACAGTTTGACGAGACCAAGAGCATAACCACAATACCTCGAATGAACGTGGTCATTATGGTCATTGGGAGCAGGGGAGATATACAGCCATTCCTGAAGATTGGACGGATTCTGCAAGACGAATATGGCCACAGAGTGAGGATAGCAACACATCCAGTCTTTCGAAAATTTGTTCAGGATGAGATTGGTCTCGAGTTCTTCTCCATAGGAGGCGATCCGTCTGAGCTGATGTCTTTCATGGTTAGGAACCCTGGACTGATACCATCTTTCGAGACTCTCACTTCAGGTGAGCTTGGCAGAAGACGAGAGCAGATGTACGAGATGTTCAACGGCTTCTGGAGGGGTTGCATAAATACGACTGACGACGAAAAAGACACTGCGAGCTTGAAGCTGATGGGCAACAAATCTCCTTTCGTGGCCGATGCCATTATTGCGAATCCGGTATCATTCGCGCACTATCATTGCGCAGAGAAGCTCGGAATTCCACTTCACCTGATTTTCACCTTTCCTTACACTCCCACTGCAGAGTTCCCACATCCATTGGCAAATATCAAAGCTTCAAACGTTGACAGAGAGTACACCAATTACATGAGCTATCCTTTGGTGGACTTGATGACATGGCAGGGGCTTGGGGACCTCGTCAATCGATTCCGGACCAGAACACTTGGACTTGAGCCCGTATCTACGCTCTGGGCCCCCGGCCAGTTAACAAGAATGAGAGTACCAACAACGTATCTCTGGTCGCCTGGGTTAGTGCCTAAGCCTGAACACTGGGGTCCAGAAGTCGACGTTGCTGGTTACGTCTTCCTCGATCTTGCCGAATCCTATAAACCACCAGACAATTTGGTCAAGTTTCTAGAGCGATCTGAGAAGGACACTCGACCCATAATCTACATTGGCTTCGGGTCAATCTCAGGCATCAAAGATGCAAAAGCGTTCTGCCAGCTCATCTTCGACGCAACAGTTCAAGCGGGTATTCGAGCTGTAGTGAGTAAAGGTTGGGGCGGAATGGGCGACGGAATGGATATTCCCGACGGTGTCTTCATGGTTGACAAGGTTCCTCACGATTGGCTGTTTCCGCAGCTTGATGCTGTCGTGCATCATGGGTAAGGTCACTTTTTCCGCTTACACAAGGAATCGATGCTAACATGAACCATTAGCGGTGCTGGAACCACAGCAATCGGGCTTAAGCTTGGCAAACCGACAATGATCGTCCCTTTCTTCGGTGATCAACCATTCTGGGCAAATATGACCGCCCGGGCGGAAGCTGGTGCAAGGGAAGTGTACCCGCTGAAGGAGTTAACGGTGGAGAAATTTGCCACAGGTATCCAACAATGTCTTGAACCCTCAAGCATGGAGAATGCACAAGCCATTGCTAAGAGCATAGCTCTGGAAGGTGACGGCGCTCAAAATGCCGTCGACTCTTTCCACCGTGGCTTAGGCCTCTCAAGCAAACACTCTATGAGATGTGTTGTGTTTGAAGATCGGGTTGCCGTATGGCAGGTGATGCACACCGATATGAAGCTATCTGCTTTGGCCGCAGATCTGCTTGTCGAGAATAAGCAATTGAGCTGGCACGATCTCGAACTCATCCGGCACAAGAAGTGGGCAGACTTCTCAGGTCCCGGTGAGCCAATCACAGGGGCTGGTGGTGTCGTCGTTGGTGTTTTTCAAGAGGCTCTTCACGGAGTGACTGAGATACACGACAGCACGAAGGCCGATTGGAAGCGAATTGAGCGTCGAAGACGAAAGAGAAAAGGCAATAGTGTAGCTGCTGCTATAGTAATGCCTGGTCAGATGGCACAGCAAGCTCGAGCGGCCAGCAAAGATGAGGATGCCGAGGATGCCAGGGTGAAGGTCAACTTGACTGGCGAAGCAGAGCCTGTCCGAAACCTTGCCAGTATTGTGGGTGATAGCGGCGACACACGGCCACAAAATCCGCGGATCGCAACGACCTCGTCTCTCAGCGGCCCAGCACCAGTAGTGTTGGCCAAGGACGTTGGTCGCGGGATTGGTCACTCGTTCAAGTCCATCGTGCTTCTGCCTATTGATATGCTGAATGCGATAACTCTAGGCTTTCGCAACGCACCACGACTTTATGGCGACAGAACAGTACGGTCACCGCCGCAAAACATTCGAGGTTTTCGACAAGGCGTCCAGATTGCTGGGAAAGAGTATTTCTTGGGGCTGTATGACGGTACCACAGGGCTCGTCAGAATACCTTATTTAGATGTCCACGAGGATGGCATATCTGGCTTACCTAAGGGCGTGGCGCGTGGCTTGGGTGGTCTCGTGTTGAAAACCGTGGCAGGCACTCTAGGTTTGGTGAACTATACCAGCAAGGGATGTTATGCATCGCTACGGAAAAGGTTCAGAGATACTGAACAGACGGACAGATGGGTACGCCGTGCAAGGCTAGCACAAGGTGCAGCCGATGTCAAAGAACTGCAAGACCAAGAGTCGAAAGAGCACAAGGCCAAGGGGCGGCCTCCAGCTAGGTCTGGCCGTGATGGACACCTGGAACAAGCTCGATCACGTGTTCTGACACAGTGGACGACAAGTCAGGGTCGACAACGTCTCGAAGAAGCCCGCGACAGGGAGAAGCGAGGCATGTCTATATTTCATCCAAGGCTGAGCAGGTCTGGAAGAGCATCGACAGCTTGACCTATCACCTGGAGTACGTCGGGCTTGCGAGGCTTGGAGCTCCGCCAAGTCACGTCGGGAAGCATGTCATTCTGGTGTGTGTGGAAAACATTTTGAAGCGAATCAGCTTTCAGCGATAAGATGCGGCTCTAAGGATGCGGGTTGCCGTCAGCGAGCCCCAGGATCGTCAGGCTCACCAAGTCTGACTTATCTACCAGAATAATAGTAATTTCTAACTTCACTTGTTTTTGTCGTTGGCATTACTCGATGAGAAGCAATTCGTTGAATTCCAGACTGTCAGACTGATATTAACCCTTGGCGTCAGCTTTGCGGAACCAACGCTGAGATGAGACCCTTTTTCGGAATGGGTACTCTGAAGCACGAACGAAAGTCGGAACGAAAGCCGGAACGAACGACCCATGCAAGGCACAGCAGGACATGCACTCCACCATGAAAGTGTCACCACCGGTACCGTAACAAGGCATCCCCCTCCCTCCCCGGGCGCAAGCACACCCCTGCTTGCTACCGACAGCGCTCTTACACAAACAGACTTCATCTTCACAATCGCGCAGTACCAATGCAGAACAGGAGCGATCTCGATGCGTTTGGGCGTTTTCCAGCAATCTCAAATCGAGACGCATAAGTAGTTTCGATCAGCGCTGGCCAAACGCGCTGCGTAGCACTTTACGCGCTGCGCGTTTTGATATTACATTTTTCACTATTACCATAATAGAGGTCCTTATTACAATATTCTGAGTTAGTAAAACTACTATGTTCACTACTTTGCATACACCGAATACTGTATAAAGTACGTCCGTTATGTGGTAAGTATTAAAACTGGAGAAATAAGAAATAAAAACGCGCAGCGCGTAAAGTGCTACGCAGCGCGTTTTGCTGCGCGTTTGGCCAGCGCTGGCTTCGATCTTGCACAGCAACGAGCTGATCGTAGTAAACGCGAGTTTTCCAGTGTTGGAGGTTAGCACCAGCGATTCCATATCGCGGCGAGCAACGAATTCGGCTGTTTGTGAAGTTCTTGCTAGGTTTGACAGATATATGGTACAGCGATTTTAGCTGAAGGCTTGATTGATCTAGTTGGGGGGGAAAGCTATGTTGAGGCGTATAGTGACTTCAGGGCTGCCGTCTTCGATTCGAACATATGGGGAAAGAGACAGCTACCCTCTTATAGTCTGTTGCATGGACTACAAACTATCATATCGCCAATCGTGAATAAGGTATCGCTGTTAGTGGCTAGATATTTCGTATTACATCCTTGAGGACCTCCAGCACAGGATGCACTTATCGAGTCTTAGAAGTCCCCCTTATCCTCGACACTCAACGACTTGCCTTTGATTCTTCCGACTCTCAATCGTTCAAACAACTTTATTAACCTCCCAGTAGATATACTTGTTAAGGCTAAGCCTACAAAAAGCGGGGGACCCCAAACTGGACGATCAAAGCGATTGAAACCCCACATGATCAATACTGCATAAAAAATAGTATTCGAAGCCTGAGCCCAAACCACACAGTCAAGCTTCCAAAGTCGTGTAGGAGGTACAGGGACGCAGGCAGAGACTGGCCTAGGCGGTTTCGATGTCAAAGTAGCGAGTGTGCTGGAGCCATCAACTTCAAAGCTGTTTTCATCACTTTCCTTTCGTCCTTCTTCGCATTCTAATTCTGGATGGCGAAACCAATCACTGTGTAATGCTGCTAAACTTTGCAGGCTTTCGCGCTGATTCCATACCCGGAATTGCAGCAGGTAACACAGGTCTCGGAAGCGCTTGGGAGCCAAGGCAAATGCTGGCGCGGCCATCAGACTGGTCAAGATACGCGAGTCTATGTCGATCCAAACTCGACGTGGCGAGTTGATGTCGTTGCAATTTGGATGACACATGGCTGGAGCGGCTTTGCAGAGCAGCAGGAAGAGCATACCACCCCATGCGATAATGTTGAGGACGTAGACGGTGGCGCAGAAGCCGAACGGTGTTAGGAGGTATTTAATCCTGCTTTCATCTTCATAACCATCGTCCGACTTATGGAAGAGTTCGGTGTATCTGAGTGCTCGTCGTCAATAGTGGCTGACGCGAGCTGGAGGCGTGGGATGGGCTGTCGTGACAGGCTTTGTAGCGGTGCTCTCGTCACGATATGGAAAGGCGCTGTAGTTAAGACGGGGCGAATGGGCACCTATGCGTTCAATTGTGCCATGTCCATTGGTAGGAGCGGAATTTTATCTGCTGTGATAAGATAACTCGTATGCTGTGGTGACGCTAAGCCGTTGCTGAATTCAGGCAAAGCCCGTTCTTTCGTCGAAAGATGCTGGACTATGGCCTGCGTTGAAGTGAGCCGAGGGGCCACCTGTTCCTTTCAAGTTTTCCGCACCCGGGCATGAGGCTTTTCATACCAGAGCCTGCGTCGGCCCACCCACACGATAGGACGTGATAATGCGCAGGAATGTCACTGGCGAAGAGAAAAGACGCCATTCTGGCCCGAGCGCTGACAGTGCCACAGATCAAGCTCCGTGGGATATCACGGCCGCCGCGACGTCTGGGGTTAGTCATCTGAACATGATTTATTGATCTGAATCCGAACCAATCATTTTGCGAGGATCAAAGACCTCAAGCACGAACTTAGTTATCCTATTACGCAGGATTCAGGACACCAAAGGCTACGTCGGAGGGGACTTGGACTGCAAGGGTAAGGTCAAAGACAGTTAGAACGCAAAGCGCAAGCGTCCCGGCTTGCACCGTACACACAGGGTGAGTACCGTGTCTCCAATATTAGCAATGACATAATAATATACTTTGTACTTGCTCAAGGCGTAAAACCACACTACCAACCTGGAAAATATCTGAGAAAAAGTGGCATCGAGATGTTGTTCGGGCACGCTGGAAGTGGAATGAACGTCACAGGCAACCGGAAAGAGTCCCCCGAGCTCCCCAAGTTCATGGCTGATCTCTCAAGTATTGATTGATCGGCATCACGCGCATGGCTGAGTGAGCTCGATGACACGATGCTGCGCGGCTCAGTGGGAGACTCGTGCCTGTACAGTGACTGTCATAAGTTTGTACAATTGGCCGAAATTAACCCGGATCCTCGACAGGATCACGATGCAACAAGCTACAGTGTATCTGTCATAGTAATCTGTTACGCATTTAGTCTACAAGGGATTAAAGCTGATCAATCGTACTATATAGCTACTATCCTAGGAAAGTTGCTAGTACTTAGTGTACCAACCTTTTGCTCTAATACACGCATCAAGCCTATTCTGCATTGATATAATTGTACTGTCGATTAGGGCTTGATCCATAGCAAGCCAGGCTTCCTCGATTGCTGCTTGGAAGTCTTTGATAGCCTGTACACCCATATCCTGGCCGAGAAGGTGAGGGTAGTGCTCGTTGAGGTAGTCTTTCAGGAATGCCCAGCAGTGTTCAATAGGGTTGAGATCTGGCGATAGAGCGGGCCATTCAAGTAGCTGTACACCATGATCTATAAACCATTGCTTAACAATGCGTGCTGTATGAATAGAGGCGTTGTCTTGCTGCCAGGTCATACTAGGTTCGAAGCATTGCGGTACTTGGTCTTCCAATATTGCAATATATGAACGGGCCGTATACCCCTCCCGCTCTGCCTCTTCGTCTCGACGCATGAATTGTATATTAGAGCGTTGCTCTATCCAGATCCCTGCCCAGATCATAACGCTAAGGTCCTTGCCCTTCTCGTACGTATCGATATTAGCCTTATCTAGTCGGTGGCCCTTGTAACACTAGATCCAAGTTGGCTGCTTTCCGGAGCCTCTTTCTAGTGAACACTCGTGAGTGAAAATGACCTTCGCCCATTGCTCAAACGTCCAGTTTTTTCGTTCCTTACACCATAATAGACGTGCCTTTGCATGGTCCTCGCTTAGGAATGGTCGCTTCTTTGCAATCCAGTGCTCTATATTGAAAGATTGGAGGACACGGTATATAGTGGAGTCAGAGACTTCTAGGCCATTTTCTGACCTAATTCTGGCGTACGATATCCGTGGATCTTTCTTTACAGCGTGAAGGATGCGTCGACGGTCGCGTGCAGTAGTTTTGAGAGGTGCACCACTGCGTGGTTGAGATTGACCATTAAATTGGACCGAGTCTCTTTTTAAAGCGGCGGAAATCGTATTTTTCATGATTTTGGCAATACCAACGTGAGTATTGCCATTTAGCTTGTGCGCTTTAATTTGACCTCGTTCATAGGGCGTTAGGTCCTTACCTCTCCTCTGAACGTTTGTGAGCTCTGTTAATGGTCTGCGTGATGGCATTGTAATTGTTTGAATAATGGGTACGATAAATTGAAGAATCGATGCTTTCAAAAAGTCGCGTGTTTACGTGTATCTTTATGACGTAGTACTGTAAGCACTACCGCAGGCTCTGGAATGCCCTGATACAGCTCGTCGCGCAGGCACTGGAAGAAGAAGCTATATGACTCTGCATCTTCCTCTGGTACCCACGAGAAGGCGACTGGGAACGTGCGATCAGTACTTGACTTGCCAACGCTGATCAGCAGAGGCATTCCCTTGTTGTTAGTACGGAAGGTCGCATCAACGATGAGCAGAGAGTTGCTGGTATACCGCTGAATGACCTCGAGCGACTGCTCACACCAGAAGAAGATTTGCACGATCTTGCTAACGGTATAGCCATTGGAATCAGTACTAATCTGCTTACGCAGGCAGTATCGCCAGCCAGCGTCTTCAAACACTGCGACAAGTGCGCCTGCGCAGTCTTCCTTCTTCAGATCCTTGGCTAATCTTGCTGCGAGATTATAGTACTGCTTCGGCGATATTGTACCGTTGATTCCATGCTTTAAGAAGTAAGTACGAGCCTCAGAATAAGGCATTCTTGACTCTCGCAGCGACCGACCGACAGCCTCCATCGCCTGGTACTCATCCAATGATCTCTTCAAAGAAAGGTACAATACTGGGTTGCCAGGGAAAGGATGACCAGAGTGCTGTGATCTTGCTTCACTACCACGTCCCCTCGTCCATCGTTGGGAGGCCCTTGCTCTCCTCTTGTATGTCGTGACCATGAGCGAGCTCTGCCATGCGAAAGCTGGTCTTCTTGCTTTGCCAGCTTCAGCTTCGAGTTTGACATCGCCGCAGGTGATGCGTGCGTAGTACTCAGGCAGGCAGACAGTGTAGGCGTTCCATTGATGTTCGTTCAGCGATCGAGAAGGGAGCGGGGAATCAGGAAGGTCGGTCGAAGGAGTGTGAGGCGTTCTCTATGCCCGCGAAGCAGATCTTGTATGACCGTGACCTGCAAGGTCAGTTAGCACAACAGCCGTTGGAAAGCGGGTCAACAGTGTCAACAACATTAGGTTGGATTGTGGCCATGCTACAGACTAGCACCAGTCAATGACGGCGACGCACAATTACGCGCCGGTCGCCGCGTCGTGCAAGCTTGCGCCAATCAGCCGAGATCATCTTCACCCTGCTCAGCACTAGACCCCGGAGACGACAGCTGGCAGGCACGACTTGTTGACCACACGAGTTCAATGACTAGCTGTCATGTGATGTGACTATTGGCCTCTTGCATGAAGTATGGCCAGTGCTACTTTTGCGAACTTGATCAGAACCGTGCACAAGACGGATATTGCGATACTATACCCCGACATACGGACCTCTGTAGCAGGAACATATCCACGCGACCAGATGAGCGACCCAGAACCACTTTTGAATGTGCCAGGGTTTCGTCCAACCCCGACCAAGTCATTACCGCCGACCGCCACGGAGGCTGTGACGGATGTCGCTGCTATGGCTGCTATTGCTGCCAAGCGAGACTGGTCGAGAAGACATTCAATGCTACATCGAGCGGTAATGCTGTCGGACGTTGCACACACCTCGCACGTGAAGGAAGCCTCAGCCGCAGTCGTCGCCACCCGTCTACAGCAACTTTCAGATGAACCAGTTGATCATGGCGGCCATGCTTACAATGAACACATAGACCGAGCCATTCACATTCTCCATAGACGTTGACAACCACACAGCATGCGAGAACATGCCGCAATGCAGGCGCTTCTTACAGACTGGCGAGCAGGAAGAGCCGGGCATTATCGAACTGAGTATATGCTCGACGAGACTGGTCGCAGAAATAAGGAAAAACAGGAGTACCGGCGGCAGCTAGGGCCGCAGGCTTGCGCGAAGGGTCCTGTGAGATATGAGAGTCGCTTCGATGAAACTCGTGCCTTCACGCCTTTATGCCTTCATGCCACTAACACCGTCTGTACCGACCATGCATGTCCGCTCCTTCGCCAGGAGACGTGGATCAAGCCCATAAGGCTCCGCTCACAAACAGTGGCATTGTCAACAGCCGACACGACTCTTCTTGTGTCCTATCTCCATGGCCCTGAGCGCGGCAATGGCAAACACCAGTGCAAGATGACCACCAACGACGGGCATCGATTTGACCCTGACCAGTGGCCACGGGTTTGTGTGGGTGCGCAACATCGTTGTTGGTGGGAGCAGCATTGGGTGGCGTGACGATCAACTGACGTTGCACTACTGACATGTGAACACCATTTTACAAGGATTAGGCGGGATACCTAGACTGATACGCAGCCTCGAGGCCGTGAGGAAGGCCCTCACCCATTCGATGGTGGAGCATCTCATGGACCGAAACATCACTTGGCGAGGCAGAGAGGGGACACAAAGATCTGTTCGCAGCCTCGACTTCTGGTGGCAAGCTTATCCCACGCCGAGTCGTTCTTGTGAAGGACGCCAATTTACGAGGGAGCAGTAAGGTTTGCAGATCGGTTCGCAGATCGACATACAGCCTCGCGATCTGATGGCAGACTTCGGCATTCGTCCTATCCATCCACGATTTATTGTAGATGAGCAGGTCGGCAGGACCGCAATTGGTTAGCAGTACATGCATGCGGTCTGCCTCTCGTCCGGGTGTGGCAGCAGTGTCTGTAACGTCGTGGCCTTCCTAGCGGCCCACCTCCTGGCTCGCACTAGGGTGTTTCATCATCGCCGCGACCCGTTTAATGGCCGTGGTGCTGAGATGATAGGCATCACCACCA